>OY282603.1:16064631-16367631 GCA_958298965.1 Chrysolina haemoptera
GGCATTGGACTGTATTAATTTTTCCACTGCAAATTAATCCAGCTTTCCACAATTTTTCTTTTGGAAATTGAAATTAAAATTAATAATTTCGAAATGTTTGGTGTCTTTCGAATACGAATCACTCAACCCTTTAGAGTAAGTGTTAAATACCTTCCAAGGTCACAATTACCCTCACAAAATGAATCTTCTCAGCCGTACCCCCTGCAGGAACTCTGGTGTCATAATGAAAGACGAAAGGTGCTTGAAGTTCTATTCATTTCAAGTAATTTTATTATGATCGACCCAAATACTCAAGTTCTGGTATACAGCGCCTTCGAAGACAAAATAACTGGTACCTAGAATAAAGAATCAGAGAAATCTTCACTTACGGTTCAGAGATATAACTGATGGAAAATCTGAGATTATGAGACGTAAATGTTCTTGATGTAAACTATATAGGTACGTGTTCGGTTTTGGAGTTGGATTATCATTACCTAATACTTCAATGAATTCCTGTTTAATGGAATTTCCATGACGAAAACTTTTATCATGTAGTTTGACTATTTATTGGCATAATTATCTGTTAGACAATTCCATTCCTTCAATTCCTAATGTTTGAAATAATTTCAGTTATTCCACTCTCTGTAGTTTCATTGAAACCGAGCTGACTACTTTAGTTTTCCCAACCATTTGCAAATATGTGTCAGGCTAAATAGCTGTAAAACCACGCAAAGTTTCATAGAAATTCGTGAAGGCACTTCAAAGGAATGTGTGTTATCATCGAAGGTTCTAGCTGATTTGGTTAAAATGATTTCCTACTCAAAAACTATCAAAGAATAGAAGTACATTTTGGTTTTTATTAACGTATTTCCCAAATATGTTTAGTGCGAGCCTGTTATAGCTGAAAGTGAGGAAGATTTGGGGAAAAGAAATAGTACGCGGAAACAATTCAGCCTACAAAGTGATCTAAAAATGGAACAATCGGTATGAAACCCATAGATATTTGCTTGTTCGAAATGTTTAGTGCGAGCCAGTTATAGCTGAAAGTGAGGAGGATTTGGGGAAAAGAAATAATACGCGGAAACAATTCAGCCTACAAAGGGATTTAGAAATGGGACAATCGGTATGAAACCCGTACGAGCCTGTTATAGCTGAAAGTGAGGAAGATTTGGGGAAAAGAAATAATACGCGGAAACAATTCAGCCTACAAAGGGATCTAGAAATGGGACAATCGGTATGAAACCCAAAGATATTTGCTTATTGGAAATGTTGAGTGCGAGCCTGTTATAGCTGAAAGTGAGGAAGATTTGGGGAAAAGAAATAATACGCGGAAACAATTCAGCCTACAAAGGGATTTAGAAATGGGACAATCGGTATGAAACCCAAAGATATTTGCTTGTTCGAAATGTTTAGTACGAGCCTGTTATAGCTGAAAGTGAGGTAGATTTGGGGAAAAGAAATAATACGCGGAAACAATTCAGCCTACAAAGGGATCTAGAAATGGGACAATCGGTATGAAACCCAAAGATATTTGCTTATTGGAAATGTTGAGTGCGAGCCTGTTATAGCTGAAAGTGAGGAAGATTTGGGGAAAAGATACGCGGAAACAATTCAGCCTACAAAGGGATCTAGAAATGGGACAATCGGTATGAAACCCAAAGATATTTGCTTGTTCGAAATGATTAGTGCGAGCCTGTTGTAGCTGAAAGTGACGAAAATTTGGGGAAAAGAAATAATACGCGGAAACAATTCAGCCTACAAAGGGATCTAGAAATGGGACAATCGGTATGAAACCCAAAGATATTTGCTTGTTGGAAATGTTGAGTGCGAGCCTGTTATAGCTGAAAGTGAGGAAGATTTGGGGAAAAGAAATAATAGGCGGAAACAATTCAGCCTACAAAGGGATCTAGAAATGGGACAATCGGTATGAAACCCAAAGAAATGTTTAGTGCGAGCCTGTTACAGCTCAAAGTGAGGAAGATTTGGGGAAAAGAAATAATACGCGGAAACAATTCAGCCTGCAAAGGGATCTAGAAATGGGACAATCGGTATGAAACCCAAAGATATTTGCTTGTTCGAAATGTTTAGTGCGAGCCAGTTATAGCTGAAAGTGAGGAAGACTTGGGGAAAAGAAATAATAGGCGGAAACAATTCAGCCTACAAAGGATCTAAAAATGTGACAATCGGTATGAAACCCAAAGATATTTGCTTGTTCGAAATTATGAAAAATGCCATGACAAGTATTCAGTCAAAGACGCTTATAGCCTCCTCAAACCAGTTGAGTCCTGTAATATTATTTCTAAAACATGATAATGTGCACACACAAGGTGAATTTTAGGAGAAAGAATTTTAAAAATCGAAAAACATTGATTTATTTCTGGTTGAAAAAACTCCACATCAAATGGTTAGCTCTGTGCAATAATTGTATGCCGTGAGTATAAGAAAATATTTCGTATGATGATTTGTTCATGTGTTGAATCAAAAATACGCTGGCACTGATATTTTCAAAGTTTCAGTTAATCGGCTCTCCAAGCGAATTCTATCGATTGCTGCATAATTTCTTGAATACTTATGTGAAAATCTTCCTGTGAACATATAATACTTTTTAATATGACTTTTATCGATAACCAAGCTCTTGTTCACGACCTATAAGAAAATACAGCTCTGGTAAACTTCTGGGTGAAGATGGATGAATTCCAGAGTTCAACTTATCATTTCGCTATTGTGATTCACCGTTCACCCCTTGCTGAAGTAAATCTACAGCATTTTGCAACACATCGCCACTTAGCTTACATAGTGTGTTTTTTCAAATCCGATTTTTTTCCGTAATGCTTATTTTCCAGATATCTACCTCATATTGACTTATGGAGTTTGCTACTGGAGAGTAGCCTTTTTTTATATCAACTACTCGTCCGTTAGTAAATTGGTAAACTCAACGGAGAATCGATCGTCTTCAATGACCTTCCGTCGATCGGATAAATGAAAATGATTAGCAATAACTCATTTGTGTGCCAAGAACTTCTTCCACTTATATCATGTAAAAATCACTCGATCGTCCTTATTTTCGACAATTTCAATAATACATGGGGTGGGATTCAAATTATTTTAAAATTCAAAATAAATTTATTTTTAACTTTATTTAAATGGAATTTTTTTTCACTCAATACTACTTTGCAAAAATATTCGCTTGACAAGTCAAATTTAGACTGGGTGTAACTCATTTTTACTCCATGTACATATTTTTGTCAATAGGCAATCACCCGTTCAACTATATTCGACACCTATGAAAATTTTGAAAATCATGTAAATTGCAGGGCAATGTAGTAGATTTTTACAAATAACCACAGGTTTTAAAATTGTTTTTTCCGTTAACCAGCTGTCGCCCCCCTTACGAGCGGCAGCCCTCAAAAGTCGAAACTTGTGCAAGCCAAGGATTAACGAGGTCTTACCGGTTAACGTGCGATTCCCAACACTTTCTCCGGCCATCAGATAGAAATCTGTACTCGCTAGGATTCGAACCTAGTCGACCAGCAGTCAATGGTTTTGAACGCGAAAGTCTCAACCACCGAGCTACATGGCACAGGTAGCCACATATATTTAGAGATAGTCACAGAAAGTTACAGATCCCCATTTGCTAGGCACTGCTAACCATGAAAAACCACATATAGGCACAGATCGCCTTGGATTCCAGATCTAAATACTGCTAACTGAATATGGCCACGGAAAGCAAAAGATATCCACACCTTCCGTACTTGTGTGTTCATGTTTATGTATTTGTATGTTTGTGTGTTCATGACTTCATGTGTTGGTGTGTTCCTGTGTTCGCGTGTTGCTATGCTCGTGTACGTGTGGTAATGTGTTGGTGTGTTCCTCTATTCATGTGTTCGTGTGTTGCTGAGTTCATCTATGTGCGTGTACGTGTGTGTTCCTGATCCTATGGTCATGTGTTCGTGACTTTCTGTATTCTGTGTTGTTGTGCTCATGTGTTCGTGTGCTCATGTGCTCGCGTATTTGTGTGTTTATGTGTTTCTGTGAACCTATAGTCATGTGTTCGTGTGTTCCTTCCGCCTAAACCTGTAACAGGACATATGACGTCACCGAATTCCAGGTGATACGATTCCTAGCACGTGTACCTATTAAACTATTGAAGAATGACGTCAGCAAATTCCGGTTAGTCTGATATCTGACACGTGCACTTATTGACTTCGAAAGGAGTCCCTGAACCCATAATGAATTTCACTCATCTGTCTAGACATGTAACTGTATGTTATCAAATTCCAGGTAATCTGATATGTGACACGTGCACATATTGATCTTGAACTAGATCACTGAACCCGTAACAAATTTCGCTGATCGGTCTAGACATGCAACCGGATGTTATCGAATTCCACGAAAAATGATATCTGGCACGTGCACTCATTGACCTTGAGAGAGGTCGTTGAATTCGTATTGAATTTTGCTGATCTGTCTACATCTATAACAAGAAATATTGCATTATCGAATTTTAGGAAATATGATATGTGACACGTGCACATATTGATCTTGAACTAGGTCACTAATGTGTGTTGCTGTGTCCGATTTTTAATTCACCCAGTATACGTCCCGTTAGCAGTTTCTATAATTATTAAGCCTCGACATACGTATTTTTCATATACCTTTCTATTCACTGTGCCTATTCTCAATTTGCTTGATTTCAGTTCACCCTGTATACCATATCCCCTTTGCTTTCATTTTCATCATGTTAGCCCTAGTCACGTATTAAATTATTATTTGTTTCGAATACCTACATGTCACAATTTCAATTTACTTGATTTTCTGTTCACCCTGTATTATCCGCAGTTTCTATAATTATTAAGCCTCGACATACGTATTTTCCATATACCTTTCTATTCACTGTGCCTATTCTCAATTTGCTTGATTTCAGTTCACCCTGTATACCATATCCCCTTTGCTTTCATTTTCATCATGTTAGCCGTAGTCACGTATTAAATTATTATTTTTTTCGAATACCTACATGTCACAATTCCAATTTACTTGATTTTCTGTTCACCCTGTATTATCCGTAGTTTCTATAATTATTAAGCCTCGACATACGTATTTTCCATATACCTTTCTATTCACTGTGCCTATTCTCAATTTGCTTGATTTCAGTTCACCCTGTATACCATTTCCCCTTTGCTTTCATTTTCATCATGTTAGCCGTAGTCACGTATTAAATTATTATTTTTTTCGAATACCTACATGTCACAATTCCAATTTACTTGATTTTCTGTTCACCCTGTATTATCCGCAGTTTCTATAATTATTAAGCCTCGACATACGTATTTTCCATATACCTTTCTATTCACTGTGCCTATTCTCAATTTGCTTGATTTCAGTTCACCCTGTATACCATTTCCCCTTTATTTTTTCGAATACCTACATGTCACAATTCTAATTTACTTGATTTCCTGTTCACCCTGTATTATCCTTTGAATCCATCCAAAATGATTATTTTCAAAAAATTATCCGAAGAATAAACTCTCGGAGTACCGTACTCCAGAAGTAGTATGCAATATTGTTCATACAAGTTTGCAACCGGAAACGTGACGTCATCGAATTCCATGAAACGTAATTTGATATCTAAAAATTATTTGCTGACTCGTCCCTCCCAAAGCGGTCTCATTTCTATAGAGCTCCCTCCCAAAGCGGTCTCATTTGTATAGGCCCTCCTCCCAAAGCGCTCTCATTTGTACTCTACTTACAGGGTGAAAAAAAAAAAACTTTCATTTCCTTGAATTTTTGAAACTTACTATTTTGAATTTATTCTTGATTGCTCGTATATTTTCAAAATACAGAGTAAACAAACTTGAATGATCCTGAAAAGAAAAAAAAGTTGAGACTTTGACTATACCTGAATTTTTTTACAAATTTTATACTTTAACTTCCAAGATGGACGATACATTCAAACCAATTCACTTGCTTTCTGAGGAGCTTAGCTATGAGTTAGCCATCCGAGGTGTAGTTGCACTCCGAACTCAAGAAGAAAGGCGAAAAATTTTGAGCCGTTTACTTGAAAAAGAAAAAGTCAAACCAGGTTGTATGATTCAGATGGAAGATTACAATGTTGACTTTCTTGCTGAAAGAGATGCTATTCTAGCAACACTAGCTTCTATAAGGACTGCAATCGAAGAATTTGAGGGTACCTCATCTGATTCGACATTTAAACGTTTGAAATCTCGTTTGACTCATGTCAGAGGTCGTGTAAAACGAATCGTAATTCCAGAGGAAGAGGTAGCAAGAGGTACTATCGTTGATTTTAAAAATGATACTTTAGCAAACTGTATACTGGCGGATGCTGATTTACATGATAAAATTCAAGCGGCTTCTTCAAATACTCAGAGCACATCAAATGTTCAAAATTATACCCAGCCTATTATTAATATACCTCCTCCTGTTGTCACTTATAATACGAGGCAAGTTCCAATTTCAGATTGGGGTTTAAAATTTTCAGGAAATCCAAAGGAAATTTATACTTTTATTGACAAAATTACAGAATATTCTCTGGCTCGAGGTCTTGACAATGCGGAACTATTTAAGTCAGCAGCAGAACTATTTTCTGGAGATGCTTTTTTGTGGTACCTCCAAGTGAAACCAAATTTACATGATTGGGACGAGTTAGTGAAACAATTAAAAACTGACTTTTTACCTCCATATGAGGAAGATGATATCTGGGAAACTATTAAATCGAGGAAACAAAATAAATCTGAAACTATAGTAATATATTCAGCCATAATGGAAAATTTGTTTAAAAGACTTCCCCGCCAACCTCATGAGACTACAAAAGTTAAAATACTTAGAAAAAACATTTTATCAGATTACATTTCACATTTGGCTCTAACTGAGATTAATACCGTTACCGATCTGGTCAAGTTGTGTAAACGATTGGAGGAAGCTAATTATTTAAGAAATAAATCAATTCCAAAAGGCAAAGTTGTTGAAGCCAGCTGTTCTTGTCAACACTCTGGTAATTCTAGTTTTGTGTCACAAGTTCAATCAAATTTTACCCCTCAAACAAATAATAAGCAAAGTCAAAACTTTAATAGAAATTTCAATTCGAGACATAAATTTCAAAATAAAAATCATAGAGGATTTAAAAATACCAATAATAATAAAGATAATGATTCTGTAAAGGAAGATGTCCTTTCAACTTCTAAAGAAAAAATAATAAATGAAACGCCTTCAGATGGTCCCAAAACAATACTTTGTTGGAACTGCAGATTTCCAAATCACACTTTTCATAATTGTTCGATGAAAAGATCTACCTTTTGTTATAAATGTGGAAATCAGGGAGTGACAACAAAATCTTGTAAAAAATGCACGAGAAACTGAACTGGAGAGGGTGTATTCAAGGCCAACACCTTTCTCCAAATTTTAAGGCCACTAATAATCATCCGTACTCTAAATCTAATAAATCTATTAAAACAAATATTTCATCATGGAAAACTTGGTTAGAAAATGTTGGTAAATTTTATAAAAATTATACGAAGAACCTACAAGCAGCTCCACTTCTCGTTACGTCAGAAAAGGACAATAGACCCTATATTTCTGTCAAGTTATTTGATTTTGAGATTATAGGACTTTTTGATTCAGGATCCACTGTAACTTTGTTAGGCCAAAAGGGTTTGGATTCTATTTCTAGATTGGGTATTCAAGTGACATTAAATAATACGAACAACAAACATATTACTACAGCAGATGGGACAAAAAACACCATTCAGGGATTTGTAGATTTGCCAATTTGCGTAGAGGGTGTGTGTCGTATGGTTAAAGCACTTGTCGTTCCCTCAGTAAAACAATCTTTTATCTTTGGTAGCGATTTTGCTAAATTATTTCAAGTAGTCATGAACTTCAGAGATAATATTTGGACGGTTCAAAGTAAACTATGTGATAAAAACTTACAAACTTTTAATAAACAAGTTTCTCATCTTTCTTCGGGCTTGGTTCTATGTACTCTGGATAACCTCGATCCAGAAAATTTACGAAAAGTAGAAGAAGTTATCTCATCTTTTAAACTTATTGATGGAACTGAAAAATTAGGTTTTACAAATAAAATTTCAATGAATATTGATACTGGTGATGCCAAACCAGTACGTCAAAGACAATATGCCATGTCACCTTTTATGCACAAGCTTGTGGTGAAGGAACTCGATGAAATGTTACGTTTGGGAGTTGTGGAAGAATCACAAAGTGATTGGTGTTCCCCAGTTTTACTTGTAAATAAATCAAATGGTGAAAAAAGGTTGTGTTTTGATGGCAGAAAACTGAACGAGTTAACTAAACATGACAGCTATCCGTTACCAAGAGTAGATAGGATATTGAGTATGCTTCGTAATGCTAAATTTATTTCTTCCATTGACTTGCGTAAAGCTTTCTGGCAAATTCCCTTAGAGAAAAGTTCTCGTGAAAAAACTGCTTTTAGTGTTGCAGGACGGGGATTATTTCATTTTAAACGGGTTCCATTCGGTTTGAGAAATTCTGCTCAGACGCTGTGTCGTTTGATAGATGCTATTTTTGGACCTAAGTATGAACCGAATATCTTTACATATTTAGATGATATCATCATAATTTCATCAACTTTAGACGAACATGTAAAATTATTAGTTGAAGTTAGAAACCTACTGTCTGAAGCTAATTTAACAGTAAATTTGAGCAAGTGCGAGTTTTTAAAACCATCCCTTAAATATCTTGGATTCATTATAGATAACAGTGGAATCCATACTGATCCCGAAAAGGTATCTACAATGGTCAATTATCCTAGGCCGACGACAGCCACTGAAGTTAAAAGATTTATTGGACTTTGTTCGTGGTATAGGAGATTCATCAATGGTTTTTTGACTTTGGTAGCTCCAATAAACGCCCTTTTAACTGGTCGCAAAAAGAGTCAGTCAATTTCATGGACCGAAGAATCAGAAAATTCATTCATAAAAATTAAAGAAGCCTTAGTATCGGCTCCAATACTCTGTAGCCCAGATTTTTCAAAGCCTTTCACAATACAATGCGATGCCAGCGATACGGGGGTGGGGGGCGTGTTAACACAAGAAATAGACGGCGATGAAAGAGTAATCGCGTACGCCAGTCGTTCGTTGTCTCGGACAGAGCGAAATTGGACTGTTACGCAACGCGAACTCATGGCAGTGATTTTTAGCGTAGAGAGGTTCAGATCCTACGTTGAGGGCACTCGCTTCACCGTAATAAGTGACCATTTTTCTCTTTTGTGGTTAAACAATATGCGTAACCCAACTGGAAAACTTGCCAGATGGGCAGTTAAGCTTAGGCAGTATAATTTTGATTTAAAACATCGGAAAGGTTCAGCCAATGTGGTACCCGATGCTTTGTCACGAATACCTCATGATTCACCAGAAGTCGATGCCTTGGACATTTCTTTTGATAACTTAGATTCTTGGTACGAAAAAATGAGAAATAAAATAATTTCAATTCCAGATAGTTTTTCACAGTGGAAAATTGAAGATAACAAAATCTATAAATTTATCCCTTCTCGTCTGCCTCTTAAGTCAAACATACCAGAGTGGAAACTTGTTGTTCCTAAGTCGGAAAGGTCCACTCTTATAAAGTCATTACACGATCCACCTACAAGTGGTCATTTTGGTTTTTTTAAAACTTTAGCTCGCTTGAGAGATTTTTATTACTGGCCTAAAATGCGCCGAGACATTTTACATTACGTACGCACTTGTAAAGTGTGTGGCTCGCAAAAACTACCGTCCACCGCTCGAATAGGAAAAATGGGAACAGAAAAATCTGTAGACTTTCCATGGCAAGTTATAGCTGCAGATCTCATGGGACCTTTTCCGCGATCCAGTGGAGGAAATGCTTATCTATTAGTTTTGGGTGATTGGTTCACAAAATACACGGTTGTTTTTCCCATGCGGAAAGCTACTGCGAAAAACATTGTAAAATTTGTGGAGAACAACGTGTTTTTGGTATTTGGTGTTCCCATGTATTTCATGGTGGACAATGGGACTCAGTTCGCTGGAAAGGAATTTAAAAAATTATGCGAGGAGTACCAAGTACAGAAAATATGGTATAACGCCAGATACCATCCTCAAGTGAACTTTGTTGAAAGGATCAACAAAACCATAGGCACCGCTATTAGATGCTACGTAGATAAACACAAAGATTGGGACCTGCAGTTGCCAAAAATTGCCCATGCGATTAATACCGCTCGGCATGAGGTAACAGGATTTTCCCCTTGTTTTCTAAACTTTGCTAGACACGTGCCGTTGTGTGGCAAATATTATGGTGAAGTACAGACGACGTCTGATTTGGAAGTTCTTCCAGGAGATCGAAACTCCTATGCTTCAGAATTGTCTTCCTTGAGAGAAGTTTTCGAAGAAGTTCGTGCTAATTTGCACAAGTCTTATCAGCGAAATGCTTCTGCATACAATTTGCGCAAAAGAGACATTTCATTTGAAGTGGGTGATAAAGTTTACAGGCGAAATAAAGCGCTATCGAATGCAGCTAATGATTTCTCTGCTAAACTTACACCTAAATATTTACTATGTACAGTAGTAAAGAAGGTTTCCCGCCTTGTATATAGTTTAAAAAATGCCGATGGTTCACCTGGCGGTGAATGGCATGTCAAAGATTTAAAGGTTTATTTGGGTTCAAACTCAGATGTTTCTGTTGGATGAGTTACTCTCAGAGAAAAATTCAACGTTGTATATAATTATATAGTTAAAGAAAATATTGAAAACTTTGCTCTCCAGCAATATATTCAAAATTTTATTAGGTATTTAGGATAATCCAGATCTGGAATGCATTTTGTTTCCCCAAAAAGCTTGAAATTATTCCCCTGGTTTTGATTGGCCATCAAAATAAATTTCATGCCTCATTGCACTTCACTCGGTGAGTGAGCTGTGTTTGAATGTAATAAAGAGTTAAAAAAAATAATGCTATTGTTATTAAGATGACTTGCGTAGACTTTCCCGAATGTGTATATTCCCAATTTGACAAATACTAATTTTGACTTACCCGAAATATGGATCTCCAGAAAGACGTTTAGTACGCGTAGTTACTGTTCGCAGGCTCATCACTGACAAAAATATGTTGAAAAAGAAAAATTCAGCTAAATCTCATTTTTTTTTTTTTTTGGAAAGGGGTGGTGTAACGTTCGAAATTTCAATTGTTCCAAGTTAAACTGATAAAAGTTCTCTTTTATAAATTCAAATAATATTACAGTTTTCTTCTGTAGATTCAAATAATGGTTATAGTTAGCCTCAGCAGTTTAAGCCAGAAGGCGGCATTCATTCCTTGGTAGAAAACTTTGTTTCACTTGCAAATCGTAGGCTCTCCCTTAAACAAACTGAGACGGTGACCGATAGATGGCATTCCATGTACCAAATTCTCAATTTGTCGGTCGATAAATGAATCGATCGCCCATTTTGTGTCATTCTTGGCCGGTAGACAGGAAGTGAAGTTCACCTTCGTGGTCTCCAAGACAAATCTTGGCATTTGCGGTTTTATTACTTTGATTGAGAAATCATTTCTCACTGTGAAGGTGATTTTGGTGATTCAGTCCATGTACTGAGTGCTGATGTTTGCCGTTGCACTACCTATAATTGTGTGTCTGCCGTTTTGGGCCGTTCTTTTCGAGGAAAAGGTGACCCAGGTTGTTAGGTCGCAGCTGAAAGGGCCATGCTGTCAGCCATCACAAATTTTTGAAGTTCGCTTCCTTTTTCAAATTTTCCATTACTACTTTTTAGTTACCCTCCGAAAGAGGTGAGTAATAGTAAAACTTTATTTATAAAGAGAAATAACTCTTATTTCTATAGGGTAATTTCGAGGGCTACAAAGTCACAACCAACGAAAGTTTCTGTAACCGGAGATGTTCCATTTTCCTTGCAAAAATCAAGCGATTTGGGCCGGAGATGTGTCCAGTTGCCAGCTAATTCCCAATAGTAGGATCCTCTAGTTTTCCTAAACTAGACTGAACTGAGGAACCCTGATATCACCCTATCTACATGCACCCTGTCTTGGACTCGTCGTAGTCGTCGTGGGAGAGCACACCGATATTATTCAGGCCAGAATTTAAATATATTTAACACCTATCATACACCTTTTTGTCTAAAGACATATTTAAATACCATGATTTAGTAACTACAAGTTTTATGTGCAAGATCTGTACAGCTTACGTCCAGTACTGAACGAACGCTTCACATATAGGTTGAAATAACACTATAATGTACAGTGTCTCTTTTTGATATTATATACAAGCTTATTACATTTCTTTCATGGAGTAACGAGACTCCTACGTCCCTAAACATTTTTAAAATTCTTTATCAAGTAGTCTGAGACAAGGTGTTGTTTGTATCAGGTAGGGGTTGATTCAACAGCGGTAGTATATGATACTCATTTTGTTTTTATGGAGTAACTTTCATATTTGTTTCATCATATTATGATAGGGTTTTTCCCTTATAGAATAACTTTTATATTTGTTTCATCATAACGTGATACATGTTACTTATAGGGTAACTTTTATATTAGTTTCATCATAAGGTGGTGCTGCTGTGTTCAGCACAAATTTTATTAATCATTTCTTCACAAGAAGTTGTGTTTCTTTTCTATACTGACTTGGTGCACTGGATAATGTGGATACACTTATATTTATATCAATAAATTTGATATAATGGGGGTATGTGTGTTTGATTCCTTCCTTTTCCGCAGGTTTACCAGTTTCACTAGATATTAAATTCCATCGGAATAACATCTTTTACACTAGTTTTCATTTTCTTGTTTTAAATAAAACTACAAAATCAGAGTGAGTAAATCAAGTGGCGCCTGGGAAATTTTGCTGAATAAATTACTTATTAAATTGTTTTATCCTTCAACCCATGACTACATGCTCAAACCAACTACAAAGCTAACGGAACATTTGTATCAAATTATAAAAGAAGATAATTTGTTACAATTATATTGAAGATGGCAACCCAAAATGGTGGCCGAGTTTCGTGATTACGGTCAGATTCGATTGAAAATTGGTTTAAGGGGGTTTTCGGGGTCGGAGATTTTTCAGTCATAAAAAAGATTATGTAGTTTTAAAATACTAAAGAACACGCTTTACTTCCAAAATGGACTAAAAAGTAAAAAATAATTGACAATTCGTTCCACCATCCAACCCAATTTTTTTCGTATCGCCCTGTATTGAACTTGAAATTGAACTATAACGTATTATGAAAATATTAGAGTCCAGATTCGTTTTGAAAATTGTTCGAGAATGGGCTACTGGATAATATGAAAAATTAGTAGTTTAAAAGTACTAAAGAATACGCTTTACTTCCAACATGGACTAAACAGTAAAACATATTTGACAATTGAATTACTCAAATGTGAAGAAAGCCTGGGTGCTTCCGATCTACATGCTTATATTTTTTATTTTAATATAACAATACTGAGCGTCTAAGAGCTCAAGAGAACTTCGTCAAGCACCCTATGCTTTTTTTATATTAAATTGTCAATTATTTTTTACTTTTTAGTCCATTTTGGAAGTAAAGCGTGTTCTTTAGTATTTTTAAACTACATAATATTTTTTTATCCGATCCCGAAAACCCTCTTATACCAATTTTTAATCGAATCTGACCGTTATCACGAAACTCGGCCACCATTTTGGGTTGCCATCTTCAATTCATGAATTTTTGACAAAAAACTCATAATCTCTGACCCTGAAAACCCTCACACACTAATTTTGAATCGAATCAGATCATAATGACAAAAATCGTCCGCCATCTTGGAGCCGACATCTTTAATTTATAAATTTTTGACAAAAAATTTGAAACAAATGACCTAAAAAACCCCCACATACCAATTTTGAATCGAATCTAACCACAATCACAAATCTCATCCAGCATCTTGGAGCCGCCATTTTAAATTTATGAATATTGAAAAAAACATCATAATCTCTGACCCCGAAAATCCTTTCATCATACCAACTTTGAATTGAATCGGACCATAATCACAAATCTCGTCCGCCATCATGGAACCGCCATTTTCTTTTTTTCTATTACAAAAATGTCATATTGCATTGTCACCGGAATTAATTATATAGACACATACATACATACAAGTGAAGCTAATATAAGCGTATACAAATCAGTAAAACGCAAAGTCGTCTCCACAATTTAATTTCCCATCTAGTTCAAAAGGAAGTTGAAACGGTGAATGACCGCTATCAATCAGATAGCCATCAAAAAGTAGAAGTAGAACATGTTTCGGTCCTATATAGAACCATCATCAGCTATTCAAGAAAATTCTACAATAAAAGAAAGACTATGTACTAAAGACAACAGGCTAATATAAGGCTATACTTACATGGAGAAGAAAATAAAGTAGTGTGATATAAAATGTTAAAATATTATGTAATTAAATAATTTTTAAAAAACCACATTGTTAATTATTGTGTTGAAGTGAACTAATAAGTAACAAAATTATTTTTATGTTGGGGAGGCTATGAAGCCTTGAGCCCCTTAGTCTTATAGGAGAATTAGGTAATTTAGACATCGAGCAGAAAAAGTTTGAAATTGGATCAATGCACGTGATTGTTGACTGTACAGACGGATATGAATTATAAGCTGAACTGACAGGGGTGACAACTGACAGCAAAGCCGGAACCCTGTCAGTTCAGCTTATAATTCATATCCGTCTGTACAGTCAACAATCACGTGCATTGATCCAATTTCAAACTTTTTCTGCTCGATGTCTAAATTACCTAATTCTCCTATAAGACTAAGGGGCTCAAGGCTTCATAGCCTCCCCAACATAAAAATAATTTTGTTACTTATTAGTTCACTTCAACACAATAATTAACAATGTGGTTTTTTAAAAATTATTTAATTACATAATATTTTAACATTTTATATCACACTACTTTATTTTCTTCTCCATGTAAGTATAGCCTTATATTAGCCTGTTGTCTTTAGTACATAGTCTTTCTTTTATTGTAGAATTTTCTTGAATAGCTGATGATGGTTCTATATAGGACCGAAACATGTTCTACTTCTACTTTTTGATGGCTATCTGATTGATAGCGGTCATTCACCGTTTCAACTTCCTTTTGAACTAGATGGGAAATTAAATTGTGGAGACGACTTTGCGTTTTACTGATTTGTATATCCATACCACTCCACTTTGAGACATAATGGACTTCTACCACAGGTTAATATAAGCGTGTTAGTAACAAGAGTTTTATCATCAACATGAGGTATTAGTTTGACCATACAAGATGGAACACACTGTATAATCGACCATGTGTAATGTCACCAATGAACAAAACTTTTAATATTATCTTATATTGATGAATGTTTATATCTTGATTACTCAGAATAGTGAAAATTATTCAGGGTAACGTTTTTTGTTGTTTAAAAACAGAGAGAAAATGAGAATTTTCAACGCCCTCTACCGTCCAAACTAGCCTATAGAAAAAGTTTTGCCAATTGGACTTTTTGTTTGGAATGACTTGGACTACAACATATCAAAAATTCAGCCGATTCGACAGGGGGCCAATTTCCCTATAAAAGTGTGCGGTGTCCTTTCTTGTATATCTCTTAAGAGCCCTTCACCTTGTGTCCATTATCTGGGGTGAATAGTGATGTTATCAGTGCGAAAAATAATTATTTATCTAAAGAATTTAAACTAAGAAAGTTGCACGAGTTGTGACTTGGATAATATGGCACTGCCAATAAGTGTTTGTATATGATGCATTTGATGATGCTTGCTCCCAAACCCATTTACTGTTTGGTTTTACATAGCCAGTACGAGAAGTGTCTGCAAATATAATGAGACAAGCTATTTGAGACAAGTCTTGGAGAATATTCATCCTACTCTCATAATGACTTCCAGCATGTGACAATGCCAGTATTTTACCCTTTGAAAATCTCGGAGTATGCCCAACTATCTGACGGCTACCCAACAGATACTATTTCTAGTTTATTGCAATAGAAGTTCATTGAGAAATTATTTCAATAATTAGGACTTGGAATGAAATCACTTGGTGAATTGAAATGACAGCAATTTATTGACATTCAAACAAAATACTGCTTTGAAGTCGAATGCAAGATAGCATCTTTTCAAAAACGATCTTTTTATTCGTCGTGTACTTCTTTCGGAACTTCGACATCAATGCGGCACTAAATACATATCCACACAGAGTTAGAGCTATACAAAAACGAAGTTTATCTGATCCGATACATTTTTCTTTATATTTAACTTTCGGGTATACCAAATTTCAAAACAATAAACAATCCTTTGGATTTGACAGATGACATGAAATAATTGATTGACATAAACCAGTGCTTCCAACATTGGAAAACTAAATTTATTACCAATCATAAGAACGATCACCGATAGCCTATGGAATATTGTCAATTGATGTTATTAAAAATGTAGCTGCTGCTTGCGTGAACGAGTTTATCAAGCCATTAATGCGGGTAATAGTCCATTTATAGAAATTAAAAAAATTTAATCTTTGAAACCTGGAATATAAATACAAAAACAAATATTTTTGCCTTATAAATTTATAATCTGTCGAATAACACTTAGCACTCATAATTGTCCTATAATTATCAACATCCGAGACCTCGTCAGCCTTAAGCCTTATGGACAGGTACTCCTAACGTGTATTTTTATAAATCTGGAAATGTATTCGAAATGGTTATATAACTTCCTTTAGATTTTTCCATCATGAGTTATTTTTTAAGCTTAGACGTTATCACTTATATGAATCATTTCTGCAACACGGACTTAGTCCAAATATGTATTCTTCGAAGCGTCTGATCGAATATCCCTTCCAAATGCTCTCACTCAAACTGTGCTGCTGTACTTGCAAAACACCTCTGAAACAAGCTCTCGTTATACTTCCAAGCAACACCGTTTTTGAAAATTCTGTAATTGATCGGGATTTTATTGATAAAGGTTTTGCACGTTTTAAGTGCATTTAACATGAGTTATGGTGAAATATAAAATAATTTTTGAACATTTAAGATCAATATCTGCGAAACAACCAATTGAATGGTGAGAATATTTCTGATGAACCAAGTCTAGTTAATTACACTTACACACACATAGTCGACACTATGAGAAATACATACCTGTTTGGATGAAAACTGCCGTAACTACCACAAATCCTATATTGTATATTGTCATCTTAATTCGTCCTCGATCAAAACACTCACGAACAAGTCATCTTTCTGTAAGATTTGTTCTTCATCGGCGCGATCTGAAAAAGCACGATGAGTAAGTTTACACAAGAATCACGAACTACGATGTTATGTTTTCATTGATTGAGTTATGCATCTCATTAAAAAGGTGTGAATGGAAGTTTTGTTTGGATTACTAATTTTTTTATTACGTTTTATAATAGTTGTTTAATTTGTCAAGATTGAGGCGGGCCTTTTACAATAGGAAGCGGTAGTTTTATTGTAAAAATGGTTTGCCTTTTACGCTGAGCTGCCACCCTCAGCAAATATCATCATAGAATTCAAAGTATCATGTTTTGTTCAAATCGCCTGAGTTTCAATTTGTCCATTTAAAATTTCATTTGATTTATTTTTGTGCTGCTTACCCATAAACATAAATTACAAATTCTCTTGGAGCCACCATATTGAATTTATGAATTTTAACAAAAAAAATTAATGATCTTCGACTCCGAAAACCCCTACATAACAATTTTGAATCGAATCGGACCCTAATCGCAAAACTCACCTACCATATTGGAGCCGCCATCTTGAATTCATGAATTTTCAACACATACATACTTACAAACATTGCAAGTCATATAAAATAAGAGCTGGTAATAAAATTATGCCAGCAGATATAGACAATCCATTCTCAATAATTCAAAAAATTTTCAAACTTCAATAAAAGATCGGGAAATGTTCAAAAATAAAATGTAAAATTTTGCAAACTGTTCCGAAGTCCGGAACATTGTCAAAATTGTAATCGACTTGAATTTTGCTGCAAACACGTTGAAAAAAATTCTAAAAGTTCTGCGAAGTTAGAGTAATATTAAATATATTATTCCATATATCACGAATCAAGTTTGTAACCAATTCAAGTCGCATCGCTTTTATCAGTGTTTTTCAAAGAATATTGTTAAGTGCTCGAAAAATTTCTTATCGTTGAAAATATTAGCAAATCAAGATATGAGTAACAGTGACGATCGAGTTATCAAAAAGAAAAAATAATAATGATTATGTGTAAAGTGCAAGCTGTAGTAAAATGTTTAATAGCAGTTCACAACATTTGCTTAACGAAACAGAATTCACACCAAAGGTTATTAAATCACCTATTCATATATTGTTTTATTGCTATTCTATTTTATTTGATGATTTGGAGTTTTAAATGTGTTTACGGATAATGATAATAATAATCAAGGATCTTATTATTTTCAGATAATATACAATACATGTGTCATTTGTATGTGAAAAAGACATTACTGAAAATTTCAGGGGAGAAACAATAATAGCTTCACTACTAAAACTTTTTCTATTGTACATCAGTGGTACTGAAATATTATTATTATTTCAGAGGCCGCTTTTTCTCACATGCTGTATAAATTTCACCAGAACACGAAAACAGGCTACAAAGAAATTATAGATATAGTCAGACAATAAATGTTCATTGTGATATAAAACAAGCATTTCTATCTGTAGTAAATCATTGAGTAGATATAAAAAAGCTATTATTCCCTCAGTCTGTTTTATCATGAACAAATAAAGTTCTGTGATATATGATTTGATCTACCTACGTAACGAAAGTGTGAATATGAACAATACGACTTTTCATTCAATTGAAGTTTACATTCATATATAGAAACTGTGAATCCTTTCAATTCATAAGAAAAACAATTACATTTTCCCCGCAAAGTAAAGCAAAGTAACAGCCAAGTCAATCGAAAAAATTACATTTTTGATGCTTCTTTGCTGGTTATTGTTTGGCATGAAATATTCTCGCAAGACTGCATCTATTCTTCGGAATATACAATAAGGGGAAAACATTTTCATTTAGTTCATCGAAAGTTTTATTCGATAATATTGAGCAAATGTCTTAGGGTTCAGAAAAGACAACAAACAAGGTTTCGATACGATGAATCTCGGCCCACTACTTAAATCATGATAAAATATTTCAATTCCCTTCTCAATCATGAATCGTATATCTACTACTTCATTAACATATTATTATATCATTGGTTCATTTATTATCGGGCACAATGCCTCACAACTTATACTTGGATCAGGAGATATAGGTATCCTAATTTAGTTATTTCGGCATCTCTTCCAAATATACCGAGAAATGTGTCGTTGAAATACGAAAGCGCTGAACGGACATGATGGAATAGTTATTTATGATACAAGTGTTAAAAGAGGCATTTTATTTTGTGAGTGGGGAATATTGCGAAACGAGCGTTAGCGAGTGGAGCAACCCCATGAGCAAAATAAAATCACTTTCAACAAATGTATCATACACATTTTTTTGTACAACAGTTACTGCTAGTAAGAAAAAAAAACAAAAAAATATAAGATCCATTAGGATTCGAACACACGATCTTTGCGTTACAAGGCTGACTGACATATACTTCAAATATAATAAACCCCAACGCACGTTATTTATGAATGTCATTATTTGTCAGTGATGAAGGACCTTCTACAGTTGGACTGAATACTACTTCGTTTATAACTTCAAAAAGAATTAGTATTACCAATGGCGCAAACGGCCAAATACATGTGTGAACTTTTATAAATGATTCCTTTTCAGTAGGTGTTCTGTTTATAATATCTGATTGAAGTGTTTCTATTAGAGAGATCTATATTACTGAGTGTTAAAAGTATTTTTAACACTAGTGTTAAAAGTGATTTCGTGATAACGTCAGTTTTTAGTTCATGTGTCAATTAATTAAAAACGTAATTTTTAATGACATTTGTACAAAAAAAAATATTATAGTTGCCAGTTCAAACTGACAATTATACCTTAATATCAGTTCAAACTGGCAATTATACCTTATTATCAGTTCAAACTGGCAATTATGTATAATTCAAAACTCAAAACTAATAAAGTTTTAGTTAATTTTTCAGTAAAAAAATAATGCAAGAGAAGGGAGATATTATAATTGAAACTATCAATGACCAAAATACATCTAATTCTAGGCATATTTCATTATTGGCTGTCATTAACTAAAAATTCTAGCATCAACGAAAAAATTACATTTTTAAATTTCTTTGCTGGTTATTGTTTAGCATGAAATATTCTCGCAAGACTGGATCTATCCTTCGTAATATACAGTAAGGGGAAAATGTTCTCATTAAGTTCATCGAAAGTTTAATTCGATAATATTGAGCAAATGTTCATAGAGTTCAAAAAAGACAACAAAGACAATACGACAAATCTCGGCCCATTACTTAAAATTATGATGAAATATTTCAATTCCCTTCACAATCATGAATCGGATATCTACTACTTTATTTAAATATTATTATATAATATAATAATAATGATAATGTTCATTCATTTCAAATAAAGAACAATACAAATAATTCAAACTGGAATAAACGGTAAAACCACTGAAGTAGAAGGAACTACTTGTATGTGGTGGTCCATCTCATTATAATATATTCGGTTCACAAGGTAACTCTTCTCTACTTGACATGTTTACATAATGAAAATCCGTATTATAGGGAGTAAAAAAATATTATCCCTGAATTGCCCATATTTTTTTGAACGATGCTGAGAAAGAGATGTTCGGCTTGTCTCCAAAGTGACAGCATATAGATGTGAGGACTGAGCTCGAAGAGTCAGTCTCGATGGGACCACTGACGGTGGAACGATTGATGATATTTCGGAAGAGCATCGTCCATGAAAATATCTATAAAACAGGGACAGATTCTATAAAACAGGGACAGATCAGCAACCTTTCTGCGGTGTTCCAGAGAAGTGAGCGAGCTTGTGAATGGAGTATCACCGACGAGACGAATGGCTCTTTTTTTTGGACAGAATCTCTGTTTGGGTGCTTCACTCCAGATATGGAAACCCAAAACTGGTCGGATTTGTGTCTTCTAAATCATAATGAGTTGACGGAAAGTGGAATTATTCTTGGCACGAAATAGAGCACTGTTCATTTAAACGACATCGTGTATACAATTTCTTTTGAACTGAAGTAGAATTGTTGGTTGCTAACTTGATATTATTTGAAATTATTTCCCTGTTATGATACTGTATTATTTTGAGCAAGGTCAGGTGTTAACAAAAAATAAAAAGGACTTTGCCCTGGGGATTTGTAAAAGGATATGCCGATTTGAGATGGATTCAACAAATCACCCTACAGCTATACACGAGCTTGACAATGTTCAGTAGTGTAGTGTATCAAGATACAACAGTCAGAGACGATCAAAAAGTGACATCCAGAAGCCAGCGTACCTGAATTTACCGCTATCATGACTTTACAGGTTCGGTCAGGGAGCAGAATCACTGCTCATATTATGTCATTGCGAAGGTCTAAAAAGATAAAAAGAAACGCATGCAGTACGGGAAGGAAAAACCAAAGGCGAATTTTCACTTGAAGGAACCACTGTCAACGCTGTGGAGTCTCATTATGAAGACCAAGCTAGACAGTGCGCTCTGAAGCCACAATAGAACTGCAAGTGACGTAGTGGACTAGGTGAAAGAGACAACTACAAGTTTCCACTAACGGAAGCTCCCAAAAACTTAGGTGTCCACGGGAAATAGCAGGCAGATAAATTAGCCAAAAGGAAGGATCAGGAAAATCACCAATCTGGCCATAACTTATCTTGAGAATCCATGAGGAAATCAGAATTCAATATAATTGGGCTTCAAAAATAATTGATGACAGGACACAATCACCTGACCTGACCCGACCCACATTGGGATCGTAAATGGTGGTGCTTAGAAGATGACGATACATCATCATACCCCTCAAGAGACTAACATGCATGGGCCCACCTATATCAGAAAGTGAGTAAGTAACTAGGAAAGTTTGGAATGTGGAAGTAGAACAAGAAAATCACATTAGTCAAGTGAGTGACAAGAAGCGGTTAGAGCCTGTAAAAGCCTAGAAAGAAGCAAGTATAATAAAATTGTTGTAACAGCTGCTTACTTTACAGCCTATATGGTATTCAACAAATCAAGAGTTATTTTCCAGAATTGGATATCCGTCAACCACTACTACTGAAAACTGTCAACGTTCGTGAAGTGAGAGGCCGGAATAAAACGAACAAATGAAAAGGATAATGGAAGTGAGGGCACAACGATACGATTCAGATACGATGTATAGTTTTATTCCCAAGGACATTATCATAATGAAAGCATTAATTGAATTAAGTTTTCATATGTATCTATTCACTATTGGCAAAGGAAGGAACACCTTATATGGGAAAATGGCTGTCCGACAAATTTCTTGAATTTTTGATATGTTGTAGAATTGATCATTCCGATGAAATGTTTCTGGGCTCAACACGATCCTATGACTAGTTTTCGAGATACAGGGTGAGTAGAGTATAAATGAGAGAGCAACGGAAGGAGGGCCTATAGAAATGAGAGAGCTACGGGAGGAGTACAAAGGTTAGATATCAGATTACCTGGAATTCGATGACATCCGGTAACAGGTGTAGATCAGCGAAATTTGAAACTGGTTCAAAGATCAGCGAAATTTGATACGGGTTCATTGACCCAGTTCAAGGTCAATGAGTGCACGTGTCAGGAATTATATTACCTGGAATTCGATAACATTCGGTTACAGGTGTAGATCAGAAAGAAACGGGTTCAAAGATCAGCGAAGTTCGATACGGGTGCAACGACCTCTTTCAAGGTCAATAAGTGCACGGGTGAAATATCATATTACCTGGAATTTGATAACATCGGGTTACAGGTGTAGATCGGCCAAATTTTAAACGGGTTCATAGATCAGCGAAACTCGATACGGGTTCAACAACCTCTCTCAACATCAATGAATACACGTGTCAGGAATCATATTACCTGGAATTTGCTGACGTCATATTTTCGTGTCTAGACAGATCAGGGGGTTCATTGACCCAGTTCAAGGTCAATAAGTGCACGTGTCAGATATCATTTTTCTTGTAATTCGATAACATCCGGCTACATGTAGATCAGCGAAATTCGATACGGGTTCACTGACCCAGTTCAAGGTCAAAACCTGTGAGAGAGCAAAAGGAGTCAGGGTCAAAACCTATGAGAGAGCAAATGCATTCAATGTCAAAACGTATGAGAGAGCTATGGGAGGAGTGCACGTGTCAGGAATTATAAAAACAGACAAATATATACATATATTATATAATAGCTCTATACCCCTCCCCACCATCAGCTGATATAAGAAATGAATCAGTGTCTACAGTGGTTCAATCTTTAATTTACTACATAGCTGTGTGCTCCTCAGTGAACCTTCTTTCTTTATTGGTAGAAACAGCTCAAAACATGGACCAAACCAAACACGAGAAGCACTTCAAGCCCTTACACAAGTTCACTGAAGATGAATTTCCACTACAATATTTGATTTGTAAGGCCAGGCCATGGGAACTTCTTTCAGCATGGCACAAACTACCAGATGAATATACGGACAAGTTTAAACCACAGGTTCAGCTACCTTGTTTCATTCATTACAATCGACCTGAGTGGGAGGAACATGTAAATGGTCCGCCACCGCCACAATCAAGATGTTATTTACGCTCAAGCAGTTTAGAATGAGGTATATTAGGGTATTTGAATAAAAAACATTATTCAATCTCTTCGTTTTATTAACCAATAAAAAATCCAAAATTCATTCATCTATCAAGTTTTCTGACATCAATAGTAGGAGATTCAACACTGCGTCCTCATCTTTGGGATTCAACTTATGGTGACCCCAGGCTAATGTTTGTACATTATTGGGCAAAACAAATCTTTTGTCATCACTAGATGATAACGCAGTTTTGTTTCTCATATTCGTATATATGGTATGTAAATGAGAAGTAAAAACATACATTTTGCGTAAAATAGAGTCACCTCTTTCAACAATTCGAACATAATCTGAAATTTGGAGTGTATTCTCTATCACATTTTTAGAAACTCCTTAAGCTTTTTTCATCACTGTTTTGGCCTTAACAAAGTATGCCTACGCACCTGTACCATAAAAACATTCTATTGGTGTTCCAGAAAATTCATCTTTCATCTTATCGACAACTGATAATGTTTTAGGAATTTTATCAATTTTGAAATTAGATGTGTCAAAGAATTTTATATTTTCCTTAATATCATCGTATACATTTTCTGTGAATATCTCCAAAATCAATGAATCGGTATCTGTGTAACAGAGGTTTGCTTTAGAACCATATTTTGTTTTGATGTAGCCATACAAAAAATCATAAGTAGCCGTTTTTGAAATATCTAAAATTGAAAATCCTACATAAAGCGGTTTGTCATAGGTAACTGTTTGCTCAAGCCATCTGAAATCATCCTTTGGAAGATATTCACTCATAGCAGCTCCATACAAATTCGTTGCATCAAGATATAAAATATATGAATTCGGCTTGAAAGGATCATAAGACGATATAAATGGATTATCAGCTATAGCTTTTCTTTTACTCCATTCTTACTCCACCACGAATTCCTCTTTCGAAAAAGTGAACCATATCTATATTAGTTAGGAGCTCTAGTTCGACCTTCGTTAATATAGCATCCCAGCCGAGTGAAGGAGCTGTTACATACTGGGCTGGATCCAATTTATATTTTTCCAAGCACACATCTCTGAAATTTTCGAAGACATGTGCTAATAGTAGAACATCTGATTTCAAGTAAACATCGAAGTATTCTCCTAGAGTTGAACATCCGAATTCCTGCCAAACTTCAGAAGCTCGATTATAATCCTCTTGGGAAATATCTTTGGCATTCAGAGTATCGAAGAATTCAGACTGACTTGGTAATGTAGGTCAGTTCAATTTTTCATAGGAGTCAACATATGAATAAGGAAAAACACCTTGGCGTCTTATCACTTCATCTTTATCATTTTTTTGTATAAAGTACTTAATGGGCTCGTAGACTCTTCCAATTTACGCGGCCAGATTAATTTCAATATCCCTCCATACTTTTCTCGGAATCATGCAACTTTCAAGCTTCCGAGAGTGAGAACAAATATGCAACTAAAATCTCCAATGTACGTAATGTGTAATGAATTTAATAGAATTAGCAATCGAACTGATATTCATTCGTGTTATATTATAATATTTTATACATATTATCATTTTTCAATCAAGGTATTGACACCACTTCAATTTTTGTTAGTTAATAATATTATTGTAATATTTTATATTTTATCATTTTTTAGACTAGATAATAACACACCTCTTCAAATTTTGTCATTCAATAATATTGTCCTGTAAATGGGAAACTGATGGACAATAAGAGCTATCATTATTATTATTATTATCATATCAAATTTTATATCACCTCGAAAATATTTTCTCACCTCCTGACATTGGGAGGGTTCCAGTGTTTTACTCAGATTATCTAGAGATTTGGATAGGAATCGGAAAGAGTCGACAAATCTCAAGGTGATGAATTTGTCTCTTATTTTGGGGTTTTCTGATTTTTTAACCAAGTATGTTTTGGAAAATGAAATATATTTCTCTTTATTTTGGGCAATAACTGCGATATTCTGTTTATTCGAAGCCAATTTTTTTATGAATATATGACAGTCATAATTTGTTAAGTTATGGAAAAAGACAGGAATGAATTTCACAACTTGTGTAAATTACATCTCGAATGAGTGTTTGCTCGGTACACACCAGTCAAGTGACAATGATCTCGAACTTTGATGTCATCAGGTTTATAGGAGTCACCACAAATATGACATTCCATAGAATTTCGAAATTCACCCTGTTCTTTTGCTAAAAGTGGCAGCATTTTTTTTACGTGTTTCAAATGTTTGTTATATAACTTAAAAAAAACCTCTTCCAGCATTTCAACAAAAAACTCGGCACAATCATTTCCACGATACTGTATGAATTTTGATTATTTATCATCAAAATTACACTTCAAATACAAAGCGAATGAATATGGCTCGTGTTTATATGCTTTCAATGTGAATGAGTGCTCATCTGAGGGTTCACTATGATGAATAGGTTTCAGCAAACTTTCAAAATCAGCATGGATCATAAAAGGAACTGGGAGTTGTTTTTCGAAATTGGTGAATTTGAGAATGTTCCCAGGCACAATCTCGCCATACTTGATGATTTTTTCTGGTTCTGGGAGTATCACACATATATGATTACAGTCATAATGCTGATGAGCCGTCAGTTTTTCATAACTAGGAAAGAATTGGAGACAACCGTCACAAATATATAGTCGACCATTATGCTTAGATTTTTGTCTTGAAACTAGCTTTGACAAATCTGTAATGAGGCTATCCAAATCAGCTATCAGTAGAAGATTCACATGTGTTACAGATCGGTGTGTTGTGGAATGTAAGGGCCCCACTATGTTGGTTACCATTTTTCTTTCCTCAAATTTTGTATCCACACCAAATACATTGATGGATATACTATTCATTCTTTCAAATTTGGAAATATCCTTCAATTTCACCGGAAAATCAATGTCTTGAAAATTGAGTAATGTAGTATAATGTGGGTATGAAGATGGGCTCGTAGGATCTCCATTCGAAGAAAAAATCGCAGCAATAATGGACCAAGCGAAGCAAGCATTATCCAGGATTATCACATTTAAAACGGCTCGTTTTCTATTGTTTTGGCAACTCAATATATGATGATGCTGATAGTGGATTGTATTTGTTTATATTCACATCCAGATGCCAAATCTTCTGTAATGACCAGCCTGAGTCTCTTTCTTGAAATTCTGAAGCCTTTGAATTCATCTCGTTTCTGAATTCCTCATAAAGCCAATCCAAGTCAGTGGAACAAGTTGCGATTTGATTTTTTGAGTTGAAGGATTTCATATCACTTAATTCTTTTTCAGGTATTATATAATGTCCAAACAATTCAAAATTTATTTTCAAGCTCCTGTATATATCCAGAGATGATGTTCAGAACTTTCGGTTTAACATCTTCCATGAAGTTGACGTAATCAATATGATGACTGATGCTTTTGAATCGATAACTTGCTATTCTATTCTTGAAGGTTTGTTGTAGTTTTTCAATACCGTTTTCCAGTTCCGATGAAATATTCACATGCAACCTTTTTCTCGACTGTGGAACACTGCTGGATGGAACACTCAGTTTGAGTCTTTTCAATTGTGAAGCACTGGTGGGTGGACCCAATTTGACTCCTTTCAGTAGTACACCATCAGCTTTTCTGAAAGGACAGCTTTTCTGCAAGTGTCGGCGTAGGTTATCTATTCTAAGAGAGTCCGTTTTACATTTATCACGCTTCATGATTCACTAAGCTCAGCGGTAGCAGTACTGAATATAACCGTCACAACTCCGCTTAAATAGATGAAGCTCTTGATATACGCTTGCGCAATATTGATTATTACAGTCAATGACCTTTGGGGAAGCATCTGGTGTCTAGACAACCGGATGCTATGAGGTGAATGAACTGTCGAATCATCAATCTGATTGATTGCAGGTGTTGCAAGTTCAATGACCTTGTGTGAAACATCTGGTGTCTAGACAACGGGAAGCAATGATATGAATGACAAAAATAGTATCAACTCCTTCAGTGAGCTTCTTCGTTATATTTCCAAATTGGTGTAATGGTGTGAATCCGTCGTTCCAATCTATACAGTGATGATTATGCATCAACCAAGTGGCCTGACTGTGGAATTTTGGTGGGAGCATGTTAACTGGAAATGGGGGTCTGAACACATAATGGGAAACCTTACTTCCATTGAATGCAGACAACTCCTTGGTTATAAATTTATCGTTCTCGATCTGGGCGCCTTGCACATCTATCACCAATATCATATTTTCAAATTGATGAGTTTCCTTATCAATGTTTGCTTCGAATTGTACGACTCAATCAATTGTTTAAGTACTTTTAGGTTTTTATGGTGTTGCTTCAATCGTCTTAGATACTCTGGTATCATCTTCGAACTGATGTTTTGAAAAATACAATTTTTTATATATAACGACGCGTCGAGCATGCGCATTAAAATTGCTTGACAATTTTCGTCAACAGATTATATGAAAATTCTTTCTCGTGTAGAATAAGGCAGTAGGCTGTAACATTTCTGGGTGTGACTTCAGCAGTCTCAATCTCAATTCTGAGTACTATGGAACCAGTCTGGATTACTTCTTTCTGACGCGAACAGTTGATATGGATCAGCGGTGCTTTCAGTTGAAATTCATTTGGATTCAAAATAGGTTGATTTGATTTATGATGATAGTAGCTCTCTTGGAAGTTGGCATATATTTCATAGAGTTTTGCAAACTTGTTATTCTTGGAATCAAGATTCGAATCATTGTAAGGAAATCGTTCAGAATTCAGAAATACTCTCAAATTACTCAAATTGCAGTGATCGAATGTACTCATATCAGTAGTGAGCTTTTCTTTTTTAGCTTGTTGAAATGCAATAATAATATGTCGTGTCAACCTTCGTAGCTGCCCAAGTGTGTCTTGTTTTTTTATTTAGCGAAGGATATTCAATCAATTCCCACCTTCTGAATTTCAAAGGTAGTTCAACATCGCTTTTCATGATTTTATTCAATCGTAGTTGTTCCTGAATGCTCGGTGTCACATGAGGGACGCACCAACTCAGCTTGCTGATACTCACTTTGGGTTTTTCAGAATCATCTATGCTAATCACGGTGTTCGATATCCAGTTTATTCTTCATACCTGGTATATAAAATAATAACAAGAAGCATCAAGACACATGTGATTTTTACTTTTTCGATTTTGTTATAAGTAAGTAATTTGAGAATGTCACTTTTGAAGACGAATAAAAAGTCATGTCAGAAAAGTTTAATTCGACAATTTTATTATATATACAGTCCAGACAGTTTCCTGTAGACTAACAGGGCATTTTGTACATTTAATTCTGGTCCTTCGAGCCGGATGGTTGTATGAATCGGCTTGGCAGCTTTTGACAATTCACGGCAGTTCTTTCCGGTAGTGTGGACAATTCACAATACTATTTATTGGCAGAAACTGAGTTACATCGACGCTTATGTAGCTCAACAGGACAATCAACGAATGGTATGCAAGTTGATTTCTCGGCAGTATTTTCACGTATATATCCTTTACTGAGCAGCGCATCAGACTAGTGCAGAAATAGACAGTTACGAAGTGCATCGACGTTGTGCAGAGAACCGACAGTTTGAAGGAGAAAGGTTGTATCTTCATTTTTGATTGAAGTTGGAATTGATCGACGGATCATAGGTTTTCATTTTGTAATTGGGTTTGAATAATTTTATTTAAAAAAAATGTCAGAAGATAAAGAAAATCAGCTTTCATCTCTCAAATTCAAAAGGGCTCAGATCAGACGAAATCTTACAAATTTTAGAACATTTATTGAAAAGGTTGACATTGAAAATTTATCTGAACTAACTTATAACGATTTAAAGTTTAGATTAGATAAGTTTTCGTCAGGATATGATGACTTTTCACTGGTACAATTAGATATTTCTTCCGTATTACAATCTTTGACACATTTATCGGCGGAGCAAAAGGCTCAAGAGCTTGACGAAAAGAATTATTTTGACGATTATTTTCATTTAATTGCTCTAGCTAAAACAGCGATTGAAAATTATGAAAAGGCTCGTTTCAATTCGAGTCAAAGACTTTCAACTTCCGACAGCTCGCAGAAATCAAATAAAACCAAATCAAATCAGGAAGGTAAGTCGAATCAGTCAGATTTGAATTGGTTCCAGGGCCGTTTTGATAATGAAAAGGTTTACTTTCCTAAGTTACCGCCTTTGAAACTTCCATCGTTTTCAGGTAAGATTGACAAGTGGCTAGAATTTAAAGATGCCTTTCTGGCAATGGTTGGAGATGCTCCATCCGTTCAGAAATTACAATATTTACGTAGTTGCTTGAATGATGAAGCATCAGATTTAATCAGTTCATTACTAATTACTGACAATAATTGGAGTGTAGCTTGGTCACTTTTGACAGAACGATATGAGAATAACAGACTTGTTGTTGACACATACATTCAAGGACTGTTAGATGCTCCGGTTTTGACAAGGGAATCATACAGTGATTTAAGAAAACTTTTTGACACATTCAATCGTAACGTTAGATCGCTAGAAGCATTGAATCAACCGACTGACAAGTGGGATATGCTTTTAATAGCGATTCTGGTTAATAAATTTGACCATCAGACTAGGAAGGAGTGGGAGGCATACAAAATAAAGGGCACATTTCCGACGTGGAATGAGGTTCACGAATTTCTTAAAAGAAAATGTGCGTTACTCGAAAAATTAGAGCTGACTAGAAATCAAAGATTAGCTGTTAAAGGACAGACAGTTTACCGGACAGAGAAAAAAGACGTCAAACAGACCAATAGACTTCACAGTTCAGTTGCGACGACAAATCCACTAAGAAAGTTTTCATGTTACTATTGTAAAGCAGACCACTCGATATTTTTATGCGATACATTCAAGAAACTCTCAGTAGATGATAGGAATACGGAAATAAGAAAATTGAAACTATGTGTAAATTGTTTCAATTCCAGTCACATGGTACAGGAATGTCAAAAATTAGGCTGTAGAATTTGCGGTAAAAAGCATAATTCTTTATTACATCGTTACAGACAAATGACGACGATATCAAAATCAAACCATCATCCGCGCATGAAGGCAGTGCGAATGCGACTGCAGTTCACGAAACGGAGACAGAAAAACTTGTAGCATCAGCCTCGACGAGTTTTCTCACGAGTGATGGTGACCACCGTGAACCTGAGGGTACTGCGAAATTGAACCAACTTTCGGAGGGTGTGAATTTTGATTCTGTTCAAATCGCTGGTAGTTCGGGAAATGAGTTAGATTCATTTACAGGGCTTACTCGACAAACTACTTATTCCCTCCTTTCTACGGCATTGGTGAATGTAATCGGCGCTGATAACAAATCATATCAGGCTAGAATTTTGGTAGATTCGGGAAGCCAAAGTAATTTCATTTCTGAAGAATTTTCTAAAAAAGTAGGAACGAAATTAATTCCAACAAGTTTTGACATTTCAAGCGTTGGCAATTCAAATCTTATTTCGATTAAATTTCAGACTAAGGTAACTATCCACTCAAGAATCAATGATTATAGTCGAGAATTGTCATGTTTAGTTTTAAAGCAAGTGACAAATTCGCTTCCTCTCGTTTCTTTCAGTGCTAAATTAGTTAAAATTCCTATAGGTATCCCATTGGCAGATCCGACTTTTAATATTTCACGAGATATTGACATCTTATTAGGTGTAGATGGTTTTTATGATATTTTGCTTATGGAACAAACCAAAACAAATAGTCGAGTCACTTTACAAAAGACTCAGTTGGGTTGGCTCATAGGTGGCGAATTGACATTTCCTAAAATCACTAGACATTTTACTTGTAATCTGGCGGTTGATGATGACATGCTCAACCAGACATTAGTGAAATTTTGGCAGATTGAGGAGCCTGTAGTTCCAAATACGTTTAATAATTATTGTGAGAAACATTTTTTGAGTACGTACGAAAAGGATCTGACAGGAAGATTTGTGGTTCAGATTCCGTTCAAGGACAATTTATCAGCATTAGGTGACTCTAAAGAACAGGCTTTGCGAAGTTTGAATTACTTGGATAGGAAATTTGCAAAAAATCCAGATTTAAAACATGAGTATTCGGAATTTATTTCAGAATTTGAGAATCTTGGTCACATGACACAGTTGACTAATGAAGATTGGCGCAACAGTAAGGACAATGAGAGTTATTATTTACCTCATCATGCTATTATTAAAGAGTCGAGTTTGACATGTCGCTTGAGGGTAGTTTTTAATGCCTCTAGTAAGACTTCAAGCGGTCTAAGTCTCAATGACATACAGTTTGTAGGTCCGACCATTCAAAATGACTTAGTATCTATTTTGACTAGGTTTCGTAAGCATAAATATGTGCTGAATGCAGACGTTTCGAAAATGTTTCGTCAGATCTGGATACATCCAAAGCATCGACCTTACCAACGTATACTATGGCGGGCAGATACAGGAGATATTATTTGTTATGAACTAAATACGGTAGTTTATGGCATGGCATCTAGTCCATTCTTGGCTGTACGTTGTTTACATCAAGTAGCTAGTGAATTCGAGAAAGAGTTTCCAACAGCAGCGCGAATCATAAGAAATGACATGTATATGGATGATCTTCTGACAGGCACAGACGACGAGACTGAATTACTGACACTACAGAGAGACATAACAAAGATTTTAGCAAGTGTAGGTTTTGACTTGAGAAAGTGGTTATCTAATAAAAGAGATTTTTCTGAGTGTTTCAAAATAAATGATAATTCTCATGCTAGTATCCTTCCGTTAGGTGAGAGTGAGCAGAGTAAAACTTTGGGTTTATACTGGAATGCATTTACTGATACTATTCAGTACCGAATACGAGACTTTTCAACACAGCTTGCTGTAACTAAACGCAAGATATTATCAATTTCAAGTCAGATTTTCGATCCGTTAGGGTTAGTTCAACCAGTCATCGTTATTGCTAAGTTAATCATTCAAAGTTTATGGAAGGAAAAATCTGACTGGGACTCTGAAGTTCCGGGACATTTACTTGACAAATGGAATAAATATTGTTTAGACATGAAACATCTCAATAACCTGAAGATTTCTAGATTTATTCTTTCTGACAATTCCGAGCGTGTGGAGTTGCATGCATTTGCGGATGCCTCAGAGAAAGCGTATGGTGTAGCAATCTATATACGCTGTATTAGCAACAGTGGTAGTTTTTCTTCTCATTTACTCTGTGCAAAGAGTAAGGTTGCTCCAACGAAACAACCGACTTTACCTAGACTAGAACTTGCAGCTGCACTGACATCTGCTAGACTGACAAAAAAAGTATTGAACTCAATTGATATAAATTTTGATAGAATTTATTATTGGAGCGATTCTACAATAACTTTATGTTGGATCAAGGGTAGCCCTGACAGTTTTAAAACATTCGTGAAGAATCGAGTTATTGAGATTCAATCATTGTCGAATCCAAATGATTGGTTTCACGTTCGATCAGAGGATAATCCAGCGGACTTGGTGTCACGTGGTAGCACAGCTATGAGCTTGCTCTACAATGATCTGTGGTTTCAAGGCCCATCCTGGCTAAGAACTGGTGAACTACCATTGTTCACCGTAGATGAAGGCTCAGTGGCAGAGTTGCCTGAGCAACGAGTTGTTGTCAATTTTGCGATGTTCAAGAATATTATAGAATTTGATCTGTTTTCACGATTTTCATCACTTCCTAAATTGATTCGAATTTTTGGCTATTGTTATCGATTTATCAACAATTTGAAAACTAAAAAAGTATGTACGAATAAGATTATTAGTAGTTATTTAACTGCACAGGAATTGAAAGCATCACTTCAGAATTTAATAAGAATTTCTCAAATTCAATTATTCAGACAAGAATATCTTAATCTACTTAACAAGCGACCGGTAAGTAAAGATAGTGCAATTCTTTCTTTGAATCCATTCATGGATGAAAATAATCTTATTAGGGTTGGTGGCAGGATACAGAAGGCACAAATTGATTATGATATGAAATTTCCCATTGTTTTACATAATAAACATGAGCTGACTAAATTGATATTCGAATATTATCATAAAATATCATTACATTGTGGACCTCAGCAACTATTATATACTGTCAGACAACAGTACTGGACAATATCAGGTCGTAGTCTTGCACGATCAATTGTACATCGATGTATTGTTTGCTTTAAAGTAAAACCTAAAACAATTGATTATTTGATGGGTAATTTACCTCACTACCGAGTCAACAAGTTTTTTCCTTTTGCTCATACGGGCTGTGATTATGCAGGCCCATTTTTTCTTAAGGATCGCAAGACCCGAAACCCTAAAGTAATTAAGGCATATGTTGTTCTCTTCATCTGTATGACAGTTAAGGCAATACATCTTGAACTCGTGACTGATTTGACGAGTGATGCATTTTTAGCCACTTTCAAACGATTCATTTGCAGGCGAGGTAAACCTACTGATTTTTATAGCGACAATGGAACTACTTTTGTCGGGGCACGTTCAGAAATTGCAAAATTTTTGCAAGCAGAGTCTGTGGAAATTGAAAGTAAAATTGTGTCTGAGGGTATTAATTTTCATTTCATACCTCCCAGAGCACCAAACTTTGGCGGACTTTGGGAAAGTGGGGTAAAAAGTTGTAAATCACATTTGAGGAAAGTTATAGGTTATACCCGATTACACTATGAAGATTTTATGACTGTCTTAGTACAAATCGAAAGCGTACTAAATTCCAGACCCATTTCTCCAATGTCATCGAATGTCGATGATTACACCCCTCTTAGTCCTGGACATTTTCTAATAGGAAGACCTATTACCTCTATACCCGAACCTTGTTTTACTCAAATACCCGAAAATCGTCTATCACACTTCAAGAGACTCCAGCAAATTATGCAGCATTTTTGGCAACGGTGGCGCAAGGAGTATATATCTGAGTTACAAGCGAGGCAAAAATGGTTTCAAGATGGTAGTACCAAACTCATGTTAGGTGATTTAGTACTAGTCAAGGAGGACAATCTTCCCCCGTTAAAGTGGAAGACTGCCAGAGTTTTCGATATTCACCCTGGAACTGATAAAATTACGCGGGTAGTGACTATTAGATTCAGTGATGGTTCAACTACCAAACGTGCACTTTCCAAATTGTGCTTACTGCCAATAGACAAGGACAAATCATAAATTGTGTGTACTTGTTTGTTTTGAGTTTCAATACGGACCCATTAGTTGAAACTATCATTTCAAGGCGGCCGGGATGTTCGATATCCAGTTTATTCTTCATACCTGGTATATAAAATAATAACAAGAAGCATCAAGACACATGTGATTTTTACTTTTTCGATTTTGTTATAAATAAGTAATTTGAGAATGTCACTTTTGAAGACGAATAAAAAGTCATGTCAGAAAAGTTTAATTAGACAATTTTATTATATATACAGTCCAGACAGTTTCCTGTAGACTAACAGGGCATTTTGTACACACGGCATCCAAATCATCGCTTTTACGAATCAAAACTAGTTCTCGTCTCATATTTATCATAATTTTCCGAAAGTCTTCGAAAAAGCCAGCCCATAACTAGCGGAATACATACGTTTAAATTTCGCCATCAACTAATATTTTATCACCTGCATCACGTTTGGATTCCTAAACGTTTCCCAGCGTTTTGCAAAGAAATACTTTCATTGTCATTCATGGACAAATAATTTTTTATTGTTGATACTAGTCCAATGTTCCTGACAGTCTACCACCACACCATTCAGATCATATCGTAATTCTTGGAATAAGAAAGATATTGCGTTGTTGATGAATTTTATTTTTGTAATTGGATTTCCATCCGGTCTTGTGAGCCTGCCCTCTATGTAGATATATGAATAACAAGGTAATGTGTATGCATCCAAGTCCTGAATTGGAATTCTTATTTAGTCATTGTATTTGATTTCATTGGTGATATACGGCTGATATGTATGAAACTGATAATCTTCGATTGTATTGTCACTGAAAGGCTCACTCGTGATTTGTAGCAATTCCATTATATTAAGAGTTCTAATTCCAAAGATTTCACGTACTCTTTGTGTTCTGGTGTTAGTAATTCGGCAGTTTCTTTCGAACTATCTTTCAAAGCTCACTTCACCTTCTTTTTATAGGGTTGTTGGAATGCTGATTCATCAAATCTCCACACCATTATTCAAAGATTCTTTCTTTTCAAGTGCAATCTGACAGTAACTTCTTCGTTTCGAAAATCAATCACATTCAAATGTTGATCCACAACTCTCACAGTGATGTTGTTGTCTTTATAGTGACAAGGTAATACAGAATATTTATTGGCGTTTCAACTATTTTATACCCTCTTGGCACGGTCGGAAAGAATTGATGAATCACGTGCACTGGATCACCATTCAAAAATGAACCTATTGCAATATTACAATCAATGCAAATTGTGTTGATTGGGAGAATTTTCATTTCATTGTCTGATTTGTAGATGCCATTTGCATTGAGTATTTTCTTCTCAAATCCCAATAAATAACCAATAGAGTTTTGTACTGAAAAATTGATTTTAGTATTTGTCCGTATAACTACTTTCGAAGCGCGTGGGTCATCTATATCAAAGCTAAGCAACGTGATGCGGAGTTATGGTTTGGATGGAGACTTACGGACGACCTCCTTTCGAGATCTATTCTCTCCGGTCGTGCTAGGAATAGCACGTTAAAAGGTAAAACCTCGTTGATCCTCAGTTCGTACAAGTTTCGATTTCTGAGGGCTGCCGTTCGTAGGGGGACGACAGCAAGTTAACGAAAAACACAATTTTAACATTTTTTTTTTGTTCTATTTGAAAAAATGATTGAAGATGGCGCTCAGCTAAAAAACTAGGTTTTTATCTCCTATTTGAGCCTTCCAAATTTCGTTGCGATATACCAGGTGGTTCAAAAATTAGTAGTGGGGGAACGGACTTTAGACTAACACTGTATATTCCAATATTCTACCAATATACCCAAATGAAGCAACATCGTTGAATATGTTGTGGCTGATTTATATAGATTATGATTTTTCAATTTCTGAAAATGAAAAAAAAATCCTGGCTTTTGGTCCCATTATTTTTGTACGGCAATACGTTCCAGGAGATTATTATTTTCATAATCTGCCAACGTGAGGAATACCGTACAACAATATTCTGGCGGAAAATCACATATTTAGATGAAAAATTATTATTATTAAAGTCTTTTGCACAACCAAGAATAGACGGCATAATGACTAAATTAATTTTTTCAAACAGCAACATCGTTCTGAATATGTTTTATGCTGGATCAAATGACCCCCCCCCCAAAATGTTATATGGACATGTAGTCTATAATATTGTACCAATACCAACCCATTATGCGGTATTGTACCAGTTTCGATGACTTTTTGAAGGCCAATATTACTTTGAGAATATTTTTAACAATATTTTTTCAAAAATGACCATTATATTATACCAGTAGTCTTTTCGACAATATTACGTTTGAATATTTTGTCAATAGGCAAAAACAAATGTTACAAATTGAATTATTCATTTTTTCCACGTTCATGCAAAAAAGAAAACTTTATTGAACTATATTTGGTGAAAAAACTGTCTCTTTATTGCAGTGAGTGCAATAAAGACTTTATTGCACTCATCTGTCATTCTACTATAGCGTTCTGTCATCATGACAGACATAAAAACTTTCAAATCGACGCCAAATTCAGCCCATTTTCTGTGAGATTGTATTACGTTTCAAATAGTTGCAATAGTAGTCTTTCATCATATTCATTATTTATATAATGGACTATGAAATTACTAGAAAATGCAATTTGTTAAAAATAAAATTATTTCCTTCGAATATCATCTGAATTACACAATATGTTTTTGAATCACTCTTAGCAGATAGATTGAAACAAACAATGTCTACCTTACAGTTTAGTGCCACCTAAATAAAATATTTTCTGGTTTTTGCATGAACGTAGAAAAAATATTGTATGAAACTCGTGCGAAAAGAGTTTATTGCACTCGACGTGAAATTGTCCAACGTGTTGACCAACTCGGCCTAATGGCCTCGTTGGACAATTTCACGTCGAGTGCAATAAACACCTACTTTTTGCACTTGTTGCATAAATACCTATTTGAATTGTCAATTCAATAAAATAATATGCGCTGAATTTCAGGGACTGCTAACGGTTCTCCACTTCTTGATTGTTGATTGCGTTCGTTTGTTGTTACTTTACTTACAAAGTTATGACATGTTCCACCGTGCTGATGAGGGATGAGTATCTTAAAACATGTGTCTACAACAGACCTATACACCTAGACTGCTAATATAAGCAGCTGAAATTATCAAAATGCGAAACCACATGTAGGTACACATTTAGTTACCCCCGATCATGCGCAAGTCATCAACAACATTGCCAGGTCACGTACTTACATGAGAATCTAATATTAATATATGCTTCCATGAAGTATACGTACAGTGTATATAGTCCCATAATTGAAGCCAAAATTCATCAATTTTCAGTCTCTCAGGTTCATGAAGCTCACTTGTCGAATATAGGTAGTCCAAACAAATATAAACAATAAGTGGATCACATAACACACTGATGGACTTGTGGTACGAACTCAGATTTACCAAAAAGCCAGTTGGCAACACTTTATGTGTAATTCGTCTGACGATAAGTAAGTTCAAAGCCGGCTTTGTCACATGCAGATTGTTCTGAAAATTTGTGATTGCAAATTTTCAATAGCTTAAAATAGATAGGTAACAATGTAGAAAGTAGTTGTCGTCACGCAAGAGATCGTATCATTTGCAGTGCAATAAAATTGTTAGTGACTTAGGTGAACTATTTATTGGTGCATCAATTATCTATTGTATGTGCCAAACGTTTTTCGTTTTAAATCTTACACGTATTTTCATAACTATTAAAATCCACAATCACAAATTTTCAGAACAAGCTTTATGTAATTAGGAATCTGCATGGGGTTATGAATCGCTGCCTCAGTGCAAAAGTGACTAATGTGGAACATCTCCAAATCAGTCATAGTGGGAAAGGAGATAATATTATACTCTTGTTCTGACTTATTCATCTCTCAAAAGTATATATTACAGTGTTGCATATGATAGACATTATTCTGCTTAGTTTGAATATGCACTTACCTCGAAACCTGAAATGTTTTTCCCGCTGCCGACACTATAAGTAGTCCATATATGCTTAGCAACAAAAAAGCAACTAATTTATCCTTGACAACGGAAAGTAAATATTGTCATTTACATATGCCTAAGGTTATAATTACTTTGACTTTGACAAGTTATACCTTCAGCTTCATTTAGATCAATATTCAGGTTAGGTTGGGTTAGGTTAGGTTAGGTTAGGTTAGGTTGGGTTAGGTTAGGTTTTTCCCGCTGCCGACACTATAAATAGTCCATACATGCTTAGCAACAAAACAGCAACTAATTCATCCTTGACAACGGAATGTAAATATTGTCATTTACATATGCCTAAGGTTATAATTACTTTGACTTTGACAAGTTATACCTTCAGCTTCATTTAGATCAATATTCAGGTTATGAGACTTTTTGAATATTATTGTTGTTTGTTTATTCGGTAACCTAGTTACGCGCACGAGCAACTTAGAATGAAATAGCGGAACGAATAATCATGAAAAAAGGGTAAGAAAACAAACTTCAATCCAGGCAAATTTTGAAAAATGGCAACAAGCAACGGGAAAAACTTAATAAGTAACACGGAATGTATCGACTGTTGACATCCTCGGCAAGCAACAAGCCTCGGCTTTTCCTCGGCTCGTACTCGCTCACCTCGAATGTTAAACTTTTTATATTTAGAACATAGGCTTATTGTGGCAAATACCTTTTTCTAATTTGGTTTCAATATGGCGATTGTCAAAATGACAGTCACATTTGCACAATTGTGAATATGAGATTTCATATCGATACTAGTGTGAATATGAAAATCGTTGGTTTACATTTATCAAGGGTACGATAACAAGACGTTGAAAAATAGTCGACTATTTTGATTGCATCTGAATTTCGACTGTATTTTAAACTAATTCAATGAGACATAATTTTGGCGTTAATAATCTGATCTGAAAGTCCAAGAGCAAAGCTCGAGGGATTTCATCTCGGAAACATTTTTTTCCTCAACGAAATAATTTTGCCAATCAGAAATTCTACGAGAAAAACTGACATAAAAATATCAAGAGATGGTCGAATTCTCAATTATTCGATTCAAATAAGAAAATGTATGTGAATTCGCGTTTTCTTAGAAAAGATGCCTATGAAGATGAAGTTTAAATGCAAAACCGTATCTGAATTCAAATTATCATCAAAATCATTAGAGCTGTTCCAGAAATTCCCAAAATATCTTATTATATAAAAATCTTCTGTGCGTATGTCCGACATTGAACTCCTCCTAAACGGCTGGACAGATATTGATGAAATTTTTTGTGTGTGTTCAAGTGGATTCGGGAATGGTTGAGATTCATAATTTGGTTCACTACGAAATGTTTTTTTGGGTAATTTTTTATTCATAAGTTGAATGTAGCAGCTGCTCCCAGCGACTTCGCCATAAAATGAATTCGACAATAACAATTAGAGTTATTCGGCGAAACAGAAATATACTTATCAATATACAGGACAACGTCTGCCAGGACCGATAGTTTAACTATATATTATTCGGACGATTGGGAGTGGATGAAAATTGAGTTTTAAAATCCTTATTATTATTATTATTATTATTTTTACTATTATTACTATTTCATTACATAATATTATGAAATTCTTGTATTTTCAGCGGTCCTTAATATTTGGGCGAAATTTTAGATTATTCGTACTATTTGTACTGGGCATATATTGAATTTAAAAGTTCACATAATTATTATTACTATCATAAAATCACGTTTTTTTTCGGAAAAGACGCCTATCTAGATGAGCTTAAGAAGAAAAACCTTATAGTATATAAACAAGAATTGCTCGTTAACATAAAATAAATTGCATTGTAATCCAGTTCTGAGTTAGTTAAAAATCGATTGCAAAATTTGTTCCGAACAAATATTATTATTAGATTTCATTATTTTATACAATACCTAATATTGCAAAAACATAGTCAAAATACAGAATTCTAATGAGACAAAATGGCCACACTGCATAAAAAATATTTTTCAGGTCTGCTAAATTTTCAATAACCACTATAAGTGATTTCAAATCAGTCTGCTTCTAGAACTCACGGCATATTTCTTTTCCTACGAGCGTGCGGAAAAGTTACTTTTCCGCACGATTTTTCGTTTTGAAAGTTGTACGTTTCCGTAATATTTAAAATCATGCAGGAAAGTATTACTTTTCCATACGTTTTTTACTTTTCCGCACGATTTTTGTATTGTTGAAAATGAGGATATTTAGGACTAACTAAATATAATTCTATGTAACTATTCTGTCTTACTAGTCATTTTGTAGCATTATTATAAAAACTTGTTTATTAAAAACCTTGTTTTTTCATAAATAAGATGAACAAAAACACTCGTAGGATGAATATTGTACCTAACTCTTTCGGGAAATGTCTTTTTCCTACGAGCGTGCGGAAAAGTAACTTTTCCGCACGATTTTTCATTTTGAAAGTTGTACTTATCCGTACGATTTAAAATAGTGCTGAAAAGTTACTTTTCCGCACGATTTTTACTTTTCCGTACGATTTTTACTTTTCCGTACGATTTTTACTTTTCCGCACGATTTTTGTATTGTTGAAAACGAGGATATTTAGGACTAACTAAATAATCTATGAAACTATTCTGTCTTATTAGTCATTTTGTAGCATTATTTTGAAAACTTGTTTATTAAAAACATTGTTTTTTCATAAATAAGATGGACAAAAACACTCATAGGAAAAATATTGTACCTAATTCTTACGGAAAATGTCTTTTCCGCCCTTAACGGCTTGCCCGAACTCCGCTCCGCGTCGTTCATGCAACTGCCGTCGCGTGCGGAAAAGTACTACTTTCCGCACTTGTTAGGTAAATAACTATTTCCTACGAGCGTGCGGAAAAGTAACTTTTCCACACGATTTTTCGTTTTGAAAGTTGTACTTTTCCGTACGATTTAAAATCGTTCGGAACTCCGCTCCGCGACGTTCGTGCAACTGCCGTCGCGTGCGGAAAAGTACTACTTTCCGCACTTATTAGGTAAATAACTATATTTCCCTATATAAATACATATACCATAGAATTTCTTCAAACCGCCCCTGACATGGCAGCCTTGTTACTACGCATGCTCATGAGTACAATAATTTGAGGTAGGGTAGGTAGGGTACGTTTTTTTTTACAGCATTGGCGTTCTAGGTCTGTGATTTCTGTGGTGTCGATACAGTTCACTTCCTACTGAGAACCTTACTCCTTGAAATCATTACCATATAAAGCGTACAGTGCAAATTGAACTTTCAAAAACGCGCGTTTTTTGAAGTTACCATGGATACATCAACAACTCGAGAACCGTGAAGTCTGAATGACAGTATTATGATTATTGATCTGACAGGAGTACCTTGTAACGTCAAATGAAATATTACAAACAAATTCAAAACTTTTATTCAAACATTAACGAAAGATATACTGATGTCACATCACGAATTCAACCATTTTGCATTATAAGTTCTTATTTCCATCACTTGTAATAATGAAACCAGAATTTATTATTTGAAAGTGCACCAATTAAAAAAAAACGTACAGTATTCGTGGATAACTGATCTTTCAAACACTTGCTCTATTTCAATAATTCGCGCGTGTTTGAAAGACTTTTTTATCCACTTATATATAAATATACTATACTGTATTATTCAAGTCCACACACTGAATAATTTTAAACACTCAGTACGGTCAATTCCATCGGAATAATATGATATTAATATGATGGATTCAGAAATTCCTTTCTAGATTTTTTTTAAACACCACAAAGTCAATTCATACCGATGTGTTTATTTTCACCCGTAACAACTAAATGAGAATTAAGTTCCTGAGTGTTTATTCGAGAGCTTTATAAACACAGCTGAAATGTAGGATAAAAACAATTGCAATTAAACAAGTTGACGTTCTTTATCACTATCGAATAAACATTTAACGTTTCAGTTTTCAGCAGTCTATTTCAAATGGAGATAATATATGATGGTTGTTTCTCACACTTTTGCAATGAAATCCAGAGTACCGAATTGAAATAATTGTTAAACTGATAGAGGAACTATCTGAAAATGAAAATCGTCGTTGAACTTGCATCCCAGAGAAAATACGTAGGGTCCAAAGTTCCGAGAGAAGTGGTCAATATATTCTTGTTTATTTTACTACCCAACCTGAGGGAAAGTAAAAGTATTTTATGTCTCTAGGACAACTTTTGCAATCCAACGAAATCTCAAAGAAAGCACTCTAGTCGTTTCATTCCGAAAAGACAGGATACAATGAAATGTTTTTAGTTTGAGGATTACCCGCATATTACTTATGATTAGGTATCATTGAATCGCAACGAACCAAAGCTGGAGGAATCCATTACACTTTGTCACATTCGAATAGATTCATCACCCTGTTGGAAGATATATTATACACTAGTCTATTCCGTATTGAGATGCAATATAATTGTATGGAAAAGAACAACTGAAATAAATAGAGTATTCGTCCAGCAAAAGAGATTTATCAGACTTATTTTTGGAAAATTAAATGAAAAGAATAAATATAATTATTATTATTATTATATTATATATTAAATAACGGTATTATGACATGCACTTGCATCTATTTATTCAAACTAATGTGTTATATTCACAATAATCTACATAAATATAAAAAAAAAACAAGGATGTCCACAATTATCCAACCAAGAAAAATCAAGACATCTATATAAGTTGCCATAATAGGTCTCTCGACAAAAATTCACCCCTATATGCTGGCGGGTACTTCTATAACCTGCTACCTGAGTCAATCGAACAATCTGACAATTACAAAAAATTGAAAATGTCTCTGAAAACATTTCTCATCGCCCATGCATTTTATTCGCAAGATACATTGATCTAAACAAAATTCAATTTTGTAAATGTATATATACATACTACATGTATTGTGGTTTCGTATTATTTGTATTTTGTATTTGTATTGTCTTTCATGGTATTAATGCATTGTAAATATTTATTATTATGGGTTACCCTTTTCAATTTTATCTGACTTATCTCATGTCATGTCCCATGGCCACAAAAGACGAATAATCTGCTGATAACGAAACAAATTTACTTACACAAGATACAGATATAATCATAATTTTGTAAGATTAGTAGTAATATCAGTATTTTTTATTTGAACGTTGTCCTTATTTTGGGTATCAGCGGTGCTTGTCGCCGTGAATAATTCAAATTCTGATTATATTGAGATATACCGCGAGTGTAGAGCACTACGGCCGCCTCATACAAAAAGTAGCAGATTGTTTTGGGTATAAATAAGATAGGAGAAATCAGCTACACAGGTCACTATCTCAGGAGAAGCTCTGTAACTCTTCTGGTCAATGCAGGGGGCAACATTACATCCATAAAACCTCACGGTGCGGTGGCTGGAAATATGCCTCCGTAGCAGAAGCATATCATATAAAAGATTGTTTGAATATCAAAATTGAGATTTTTAACAAAATATTGAATTGAAGATGGACTTCTTCTAAACAAATTGAAATATCTGATACAATAGTGGAATTAACTCTTCAAGAAATATCTGACGTTTCTGATCAGCAGCAACATGGAATATCTTCGGGAATTTATGTTGAAAATAATTGTTCAAACTTTAATATTAATTATTATTACAATAAATGAAATCGTTTCATGATGAATAATCAATTAATAATTGACTCTGTCAACAATAAATCCTTCAAAAAGTATTATATCAATGGAGATGCAGAAATTACAAGTTTATTTGACAGTTGTACAAAAAGTACTTTTTGACGACGTGAAACTCTCTGCCCCCACTCTATAAATATAGCCTCATATCAACTAGGAGTTATATGTCGACAAAAAACAGTCGGACAAACATCTAAAGAAGCTAGCCACGCGCGCCATAGCGATCCGCTAGAACAAAAATTCCATTTCTTTGATATATTTATATGCAAATTTTCATTATGCGACTCATTGTTTAAACTTCAGTTTTTCCTTATGGGGTTGTGACTATTTTTGTACTTATTTATGAAACTTTAATGATTTACCATATCATATCATATCCAGAGGAAACACAGAGGATTACAGTAAGGTATTACGAAATAAAAAAGTTAGAAAAATGCCATTTGGCACAAAGGCTAACGAGTTAGGGGGAGCTAAAACCACCATATTTCAATGAAGGCGCGAGTCACCCCTTAGGCGCGAAAATGTCGAATAGCACTACCTCTTTTGTAATACCTCAAATGAAAGGTCTCATTTAGTAGTATTCCCCTGTACAAGAATTTTCATTTTCATCCATTACTGGGTGGGACAAAAACATTATTTAGAATAAATAAATTGTATTGTGTGAAAATGATATTCAAAATGCAGTCCATTCAGTTCTAAACAATAGTACAATCGATTTTCAAATTCCATTCTTGTTATTAAGAGGATATTTCATTTCATTAGATGGTCACCATGTATTCCAGTTTGTTGTAAACAAAAAGCAAAATCATGTTGGAGCATTCTTTCATAATAAATAAAAAGTACTCGAAAAAGTAGCATTGTTTTTATCGGGTTCATACCTACCTATCAATGTTGGTAAAAATTTAGTCCTTTGTGCAAGGCTTTACTGTAAAGTCAGGAAACCATCGAATTGAAATTATCTCAAACGAATTGCGAACTGTTATTTTCTGTTCATCATGGTTTACCGGAAAGAATTCAGATGGTGTGTATCTATAGTTTTGAAAATCGTTGTGCCTTAAGAACTGCTGCAGCATTTAACGAAAGAAACCCCAGAAAAAATGTAAGTCGTACTTACATCAGACAATTGATTCTTAAATTTGAAGAAACAGGATCAGTAGCAAACAAAAAAAGGACCAATCCAAGAGTACTTAATGAAGCGGCATAAGTGGAAGTTTTAGGACATTTTGCTATGAATCCTACAATATCTCTACGCCAAGGTTCAGCGATAACAGGACCCATACAAAATGCACATTCTTCAGGAGTTGCGGGAGGACGACCCTGATCGAAAAATTTAATTTTGCGATACCATGACCGAAATGTTACGTATTACTCCTCAGTTGATAAAAAATATTTGTTCTACCGCCGAATCATCCACTTTTTTTTAATGGTTCCGTGAACAAACACAACTGTAGGTACTGGAATAACGAAAATCCGCATGTCTTCAGGGAAGGACACACGCAGTATCCAGAAAAATTAAATGTCTGGTCGGGAATTTTAGGTGACACAGTGATTGGCCATTATTTATCAATGGCAATCTTAATGGCGATACTTATTTCGAAATGTTAAACACCACCATTCAACCTTTAATTGTTGCCGAATTAGAAAATCAGTTGGACATTGACGGAAATAGGAACCTGAATGAAGATTCAACACATTTTCAGCACGATGGAGCACCACCCACTACGTTTTGCCAGTCAGGCAATTTTTGAATGATGCTTTTCCAGGTCAGTGGATTGGACGGAGAGGTTCAATCGAATGGCCAGCGAGATCTCCCGATCTAACCCCCCTCGATTTTTTTCTCTGGGGACATGAAATCCATCGTATTTAAAACACAACCTACTTCAATAAAAGATCTTCGACAACGCAGATCTATTCCAAGAGATGTGTTCCAAAATGTTAGAATGGCATTTGAACATCGATTATACTATTGCTTACAACAGAATGGAATGCATTTTGAACATCTGATCAAATAAAATATCGTTTTAACACAGTACATTTTATTTTATTCGACTTTATGTTTTTCTTACACCCTGTAGTGGATGGAAAAAAAGTCTTGTACTGGTGAATACTACTGACTGAAACCGTTCATTTGAGGTCTCACAAAAGAGGTAGTGCCATTTGACATTTTAAAGTTGGGGTGTGTCGCGCCGACGGGGTGACTCATCCCTTCACTGAAATATCGTGTTTCTAGTTCCCCCGGCGTTTTTCTAACTTTTTTATTTCGCGAGATATTCGCATCAAAAGGTTTCAAATTTACACCCTGTAAAAGGTAGTATATATTCCAAATGGTAGAGTTTGTGGGAACCTGTGAATAGGAAAATTGTTGCCACTTATGTTTGATGGAAAAAAAATACAAACTTCCAAAGAAGCTTAGCCATAGCTCATCATCAATTAAAGAGAATATGGTGGCGAAGGGATAAAAAGAGATCCAGAAAAATTAATAAATTGAGAGTAGACACCAGTAGGACGAAGTAGAAGAAAGAGAAGCAAATACCTAAGAGATAGAAATATTATGGATTAAATCATATGGCAGCTTCATCAACAGAGTGTTTACCTTCAGGAACCGCATCCACATACGGATAAACTATAACAGATAGAACATAAAGAATAGTCTCACTTCCTGAAAAGGATATCATTGTTGATTGTGAAAGGGTCTTTACCCAAAAAGATGTTGAAGAAGAAATTGTGTAAGAGCAAGGTTTGTTGCAAAAGGTTTTCAAAAAGGAACATCGTTAAAAAAAGGAGGCATTTGCCTAGGGAGAGGGGGATGGGTACTGACATTCAACGTATTTGAGGCCTGGCCGGGAAAAGGAAACTAACAATTTTACTGATCAGCTGATGAAACAAAAAAAAAATTTCGATAAATTCTGTCACTGTGTCTAATATTCCCTCACCAATGGAATGACCCTACTCACGCGCCTGATAAGAAAAGGTCGATACACCAATAGCCCGGCAAAGAAGTCATCAGTAGCTGATGCTTTGTCAAGCGCATAAGCATATTGCTATTTCTAGTTGTGTAACTGAATGCGTATTTTTAAAGCAGTTATGAGAACTTATGGATAATTATGACGTTTCTCCTTGATTAATCAAGACCATCAATCATACATAAGGATGCCATCAACATTAGAAACCCTAAGGTTCGAACACATCTACGTTCGTCATCACTTAGTCAGATATTATTTTAGAAGGTACTATAAATTTACAATATGTATCAACTCAAAAACAAAGTGTGCCCATTTCAACCAAAACTGTGCCTGTAGCAAAATTTTAATATTCTAGGGAAAATTTCACACCTCACTTTTTCAGCCAATCAAAAAATTGGTTTTTGTTCAGTTGCTATGGCAACCCAAAAAATTTCCGGAATTTTTTATCCTCCAGGGTACCCTGGGCGAAACTAATAAGTGGAAATTGTCTCTCAAATATTTGACATGTTATAGTTGACATTTCGCTTTTATGTAGAAATCGAATTTAGTTTTTTATATGAAGGGATTATATTTAATGATTATGTATTTACTAGATATTTCGAATGTCTGAAAGTATTAATAGGTCCATCGGTAAAAAATGTATATCAATCAAATGTCTACCTATATGCTTGACTACATGAATTTAGTATTTGAAACAATTTTATTCTATCTTTTCGTTAAAACTCAGTTGAAATTTCCAGGCAATTTCTTTGTACTAAGCTGAACGATTTCTCTTTTTTTTTCCACATTCCACATTGCATTTGTTATTCAAATAGGTGAGATAAGTATTTCAATTCTTTTGTTTTCACAAAGTTTATCACAATACTTATTCATAAAGTATATTTTTGTTGTTTTTCCATTATTTCTTATCTTATTATAAAATATTCTTCGCAATATTATTTTTCTGAAACCTTAATATATTAATAATAAAATTTAATATATTTTTGTGAGATATTTTCTTATATTCATAAAAAATTCATGTACTTGAAAAATGTCCGGTAATAATTCAAGCACTAGGGAGATTGTAAGTGATGAAATGAATGTTATGGAAATTTAAATTTGTTTTTGTTTTTAAGTATTTGAAAAAATAAATAAATTTTTTGTTGAAATTTTGCAGAATTGGAAGAGAGTATTCTAGTATTGGCAATTTGGTATGCATTATTCCATCACATAATATTTATGTTCACAACACATGTCATACGTTTTCTGTTATTACGATACTAATGAAAAATACTTATGTGTCTGTGTCTGTAGCACTTAATATAATTGAAGTGGAAACAACGAGTTATTTATCTAACAAATCCATCAGTTGAACACATATTTCACGTATTATTCGTCATATTTTTGAACTTAATATTATCCCTAGAACAGATTCTTTGTATATTTACTCGAAACCTAATCATTAGAGAATATTTAAGTGTCAAAATTGTTGAAAATACTTGGTGAAAGACTCCAATAACCAAAAATTGATTAAATAATCCAGCTTTTTGCTTCAACCAATTCAATAGGCATATTTTGATTCAAATAAGGCAACATCTACGTACTGGTTCCATGCTTCCTGCCACTCATCAGCGAAAACTAGTCTACCGAATTTAATCAAAGAATACTTTTAGCTCTTATTGGAAATTTCTAAGGTGAACACTGAAATATATATCTCTAGATTACAGAATGCACTCCGACTTTAGCGTCTCCTACTAGTCCTACTACCAACTCGAATTATATTCAAAAGAAAAATTGTAGACACGAATTGGCGGAAAACCATTGAAACGTAAAAAATTTTTGACTATGATATTTGAAGAGCTTTGCGAAGTCGTTCTTGTGGAAAACATTGCCAATAATATAAAAGATACAATTTGAAGGTCGTAGAAAGCATTATTTGTTTTTTGTTCTAGATTTGCCGACGAATATACTTATTTCATAAGTTAGAGCGGAAAATTGTATCAAATGATCCATTTTTCACTATTATTTTAATGGTTTTCGACCAAGTAGTGCTAACATTTTTTTCTTTTGAAAATATTAGGCTTGGGAATGAGTAGACGTTATGGTGCTCTATGGAAACTAGAGATGGCGCTAGATCGCTAGTTATAATCCTTCGGGGTTTATCTTTAGGATATCCCAACTAGTCTTCGCTGATGAGTGGCAACAATAATAAAACCTGTATGTAGGCATTATAACACCATCTGAATCGTGACATTATACAAGCTTTAATATTCAATGGACCTTGCAAAGCTGTTTTTATAGAAAACTTTGCCAATAATCAAACAGATACGTGCCAACGACTATATCTATGGTACACTTTAAAACCAAAGAGTCGATTATTTATTCTAGTTTTCATTATTATTTATTCTAGTCTTCATTATTATTTTAGATAATTTTTCCCCCATTCAATTATCATTCCCCATTTGAAAAGTTATTTCTGTGTACAGGACATTTTGCCGCGGCCTCCCACCGCCCGGCCGTTCCGCTGCGACCGTTTCGCCACAAGCAAGTGTGAAATTCGCAAACAAAATTCTACTTATAAATAACTTGCGGCAAAATGACCGTTCGGCGAAATTGCTTGGGTCGAAACTTTTCCGGTAAATTTGAATCAGGTACCGTCGATTATCTAAGTTTTGATCATTGCCACGTTTTTGCTACGTTACTTGTTTATAAACAGACCTTCATTATCAATCGCTGTTATTGCGCTAAAATAGTATATTACATTACGAGTGTGAAATGGCACTTTTCATACAAGTAATGTACATTATATTTCCGACGACCACAGATTAAAGCATAATTTTAAATTTTTGATTAAGTACTATATTTGAGAATTTTACAAAGAAAAATAATAGTTAAATAAGATTACTACCTAGAATTATAGAAATTAAAAGTAATATTATCATTATAAGAATCAGTAAATTGTAATGGACATGTACAGTAGTAGACTCGATGTCAGTTTTTCGAAGAGGCGAAGTGACGGCTTCAGAATTTAACCTGTCATTAGCAGAATCACCAGATCCTCAACATATCCTTCTGTGACTTCTGTGAATTTATGTGTTTTGACTAGTTATCTTTATTTATCAATATCGTTGGGGACAAATGTCCATTGGTGTCATAGATGAGGCCGTGGAAAAGAGTATTCCGTTGAATACGGCTGAAAAAGCATAATTACCAGGTGACCCGATTTTTCTTTATTTCAAATCGATATATTGTCGTTCTGAATCTAATTCGTGGTATGATTGAAAACCTATAATTTTTTGGAATATCAATTCATTGGCAATCCCAATGCAAGAAAATACAACTCGTCCTGCGGACCCGTTGTACTTTCATTTTTGGGATTGCAATTCATTAGTAATAATCATACCACTTATTATACTATCCCTGATTATTAATTTGAATAACAGCCGCAGTCCCCAAATTCTCAATGTTATTTATACATAACTGAGTAAGCTCTTGCTTGCGACATGCACCAGATATACCAATAACCAAAACAACCTTAAAAAAATTATAATTGAAAAATGTTATAGACTTTGTTTAAATACGGATATTTTACCTTTGTAAGTGAATGAATTTCATAGGAAGCTTTATTCATAAATTCACAAATTTCTTGTTGCGTAAAAAGTTTAGGCTTTTTCGGTTTATATCCGTCACGTTTCCTTTTTTAAAACGCCTTAAGTTTACTGTACTTGGAGATATCTACATTGTGATGAATGAATAAAGTTGTACGCAACATAGAATAATAGGCTTGTGTTGAATTACTAATAAAAAGTTTACTGAAAGTCAATCAGTTGTGTCATCATTTAGTAAATACATAACAATTATTCTGGCGACGAAGTACAAGCGTGTCTCACGTGCTGAAAAGACAAGAAAAGCCAAGGAAGTTGTCCAGTCAGTCAAGCGAACTGAACAACAATCAAGTCAAAAGTCTATTCAGCACCAAAAACTTAAATACTGTCATCTAATATGGCTTTGATTGGTTCCATTGAGCAGTTCAATCCAAAAGTCACGGATATTGCAGCCTATATGGAGAGACTAGAACAGCTTTTCATATGCAATGTCGTCAAAGAAGAGAAAAAAGTTCCTCTGTTGCTGACGTTGATCGGGGGTGAAGCATAAAAAGTTCTGAAAGATATATTAGCTCCGGATTTGCCAAGCACCAAGTCCTATGATGAACTGAAACAAGCTTTGAAGAGTCAAAGTCCGAAGAGGTTGGTCATAGCTGAACGCTATAAATTTCACATGGCAGTACAAGAACAGCATGAAGATATTAAAATGTTTTATGCAAAGCGAATTAAATCCAGATTGAAGAGAAAAAATTAAAATAAATAAATTATCAGATGCCAAAACTGAACCAGGTCAGTCAGTAGTTGAAATATCTAAAAAATGTCAATCCACATCTGAAGAAGGTGAGTTCAGTAATGTTCATCAGTTGAAGTCCAAGAGCAATGTCATTTTCTGTAAAAAGTTAAAAAATGATTCAAAATCGGTCAAAAATTAATCTTTTATTGTATCAGATTATGTAGTCCGGTGGCAGGGAGGGTTTTCGTAGCCGATGAAGCGCGACGGGATCACCCAAATTATTCTTATGTATTTTGACCCGTTGAATCCTAGTTTCGAGAGTGATAAGCCGTGAAAGCATCCGGAAAATTTTTATGGACGATTTTCCGAGGGAAATCGAAAAATCCATTGTTTTCGTTATAATATTCTGCATAAAATTCTCTACAAAAAATGTTTCTACAAAGTTTTCTTGAAAATGCTCCATTTTCCAGTAAAACGTGCTCGAAATTCGAAAAAATGCGATTTTCTCAATTTTCAGCGCTCTCTCATCCAGTCACATAATGATATTTTCAGGATCACCTTTTCCCAAATTATTCATATATATTTTGACTATGAATAACAGAAGAGACATTCTTGAAAAAGTCATTCGTGTGGATTTTCCGGCACTGAATTTCCCGATACTTTTACCTTGCATGGAACCGGCATTTTTTTATGCCCTGCCACCGGACTAATGTATCAAAAATCAAAAGTCAGTTCAAGAATGTGTTTGATGATAAGTCTGAGTGATATATAAAAAAATTTCAAGTCGAGTTGAAGCTCAAGGAGGGAGCACAACCAGTATTCCATCGAGCCTATAATATGGCGTTTGCTTTAAAAGAGAAGGTCTAGTCGGATTTGCAGAAAATGGTCAATGCAGGTATTCTAAAAAAAGTTTGTTTCGGTAACTGGGCTAGTCCTATAGTGATTGTTCCAAAGAAAAATACATCAGAAATACGTATTTGTGTCGACTTTAAAAAGACCTTGGACCAAGCTTTAGATGCAAATAATTGTGCTCTACCTCTCCCTGAGGACATTTTTGCATGTTCAGGCGGAAACCATTATTTCAGTGTCATTGATTTAAAAGGTGTATATCAGCAACTGAAACTGAGTGAAAAATCACAAGAGTTAACATCCATTAACACACATTTGGATCTCTTTACCTTCACTCGAATGACTTATGTAATAAGCTCAGCCCTTGGTATATTCCAAACTGTAATGGATACCATTTTGGCTGGTTTGAAAAATACAAAATGATATTTTAATTTTTGGTTCCTCTTTACAAGAATGCTATGACAATGTTGTCAACGTGTACAAAAAACTTATAGAATATAATGTCAAAGTATATCAAAAAAAATGTATGATGAAAAAATAATGGCAATCAAATCTGCTCCATTGCCAAAAAATGTAACAGAACTCAAATCTTACCTTGGACTTATAAATTATTACACAAAATTTATTTCTATGCTTTCTTCGAAATTGAAAGCTTTGTGAGTCAGTTATCAATTTTAATGAAAATTGGTCTGAAGAGTGTGAACAAACCTTTCAACTCAGTAAAGAATTATTAACTTCAGACAGTGTACTCACACACTATAACCCGAATCAACCTATCTATGTCACCTGTGATGCCAGTAGTTAGGGAGTGGGAGCAGTCGCTTTGAAAAAGTTTCACAAGTTTTTATATGGTCGTATATTCCACCTCATTACAGGTCATCAACCATTACAATTTATTTTTGAAAAAAATAAGGGTATACTGCTTCAAGGATTACAAGGTGTGCTATCACCTTATCAGGTTATCAATTAGACATTCAATACAGAAAAGGAAAATTCATAAATAATGCAGATGGTTTGTCACGTTTGCCTTTGGAAACTGGAACTGAAGTACCTGAATTTCTCTATTCATTCAATCTAGTCAATGAAATTCCATTGAACTCTATCATATCATAAGAGAAGTCAACAAAGACCTAACTTTATTAAAGATGAAAGACTTCATCTTATCTGGTTGGCCAGGTTCAGTAGAGGATGAAAACATCAACCCCTATTTCAAAAGGCATAATGAGTTATCTGTGGAACAAAATTGCATTTTATTAGGAAACAAAATCATTGTTCCAAAATCCTTACAACTAGAAGTCCTTAAGCTTTTTCATGAACAGCATACTGGAATTGTACGAACAAAAATGCTAATTAGGTCTTACTGCTGGTGGCCGTGTATCAATAATGATATAAAAAATTTCATATCATCTTGTGAGGTCTGTCAACAATGTCAAATTTTTTCCAATTATAATCCCCTGTCTTACTGGCCTACAGCACCCCATAATTTTGATAGAGTGTACATAGATTTTTATAAAAAGTATAATTATGTATTATTGCTACTAGTAGATCAAAAATCGAAATGGATTGATGTGAAATCAATGAAAAATAGTACAAATGCCTCAGAAACCATCACTAAACTAAAAGAAATATTTTCAGTAGAACTTGTTTCGGATAATGGTCCACCATATAGCTCGTCCAAATTCATTTCATTTCTTCAGGCAAATGGTATTAATCCTGTCAAGTCACCGCCATATCATCCTCGTAGTAATGGGTCAGCAGAAAGAGCTGTTCAAACCATAAAAAAGGGTATCCGAAAAGCTCTATTTGATCAAAAAGGGGAAGATATTTCAGAAAAAGTAATGTCCCTAAAATTGCCAAATTTTCTATTCACATATAAAAATACACCTCTAACCATTACTGGCATTTCACCTGCAGAAAGTATGTTGAAATTCAGACCTAGAACCAGATTCGATCTACTTAAATCCTCTTGCCATAATAGAATGTCTAAAAGTTCTGAATATCAGTCAAGAAGAAGTGAACTTTATAAAGTTAATAAAATCGTTTATGTAAAAAATAAGCAAACTAAATTATGGCAGAAAGGTAAAATAATGAAAATTTTGAGTTTTTGTACATATTTGGTTCAAATTGGGCTAGATATAAAGTTTGTACATGTGGATTCTTTGCGTTCTAATAATCTTGATGTAAATGAATTAAGTAATTCAGATATTTCCCGTTCGAACCATAGAGTGGATGATTCTATAATTATTATTCAGCCTTTAATGCCTGATGTTGATGAACATCATCAAATGTCGGACATATTTAATGAATCAGTGCCTCCTAAGCCACTATTGGATAGTGCTCAAGCATGTCATGTTCAAGTCCACGTCCATCTATTTCAGATGTAGCGTCGGAGTTGCCAAAATTACCAAAAATGTCTCGTGTTTCTGGTAGGATTATAAAAGCACCAAAGAGGCTTGATCTTTGATTTAAGATAAAGAGAAATGTTGTGAATGTTCTAACTCTAACCTTCAGCTTTAGCTTTAGTATATAATACGATTAGAATGGCAGGCGGCTGTCAAGGGAATCACATGATTGTGATCTTGATAAAAGTTCGTTCATGTTGAATTACTGATGAAAAGTCTACTGAAAGTCAATCAGTTGTGTCAACATTTAGTAAATACATAGCAGCTTGTTCGATAAAGACTGCTCTAGTTGATCGAAATCACTTTCACATATATTCATCTCTCTCTAACACTTGTACTTCATTTGTTCAAGCAAATAGAGCAATCAGAGTACGTCTTAACGAACGACACTAATGAATCCATAATGTTGGGCATTGGATTATGTTGGAAAGCTCACCCAAATATGCAAGAAGAACGTTTTCAGAAAAGGAGCTTCTTATTTCCTTTATTCTTTGCCATGAAAGAAATTGATCTTAAGCGCATTCGTATTACCTTACTTTGGACTTTTCAGTCAGTAAATTTAGTGACGTTGGTTTTGCGGCATCTTTAATTTACAGTGTAGTACATTGATCATCATTGTTAATCTCTGTATTTATGTTTTATAGAATTTCAGATACTATTTTCACGGTTTTTATATGATAAGAATGAGGCATTTGCGAAACTAACACTTCTAAAGTTTATCTAACGTTTTCGCAATATTAATTTCAAAGCTCACTTCAGTTCTATAATGCATTTCAATAGGGTGATATTGGCCATTTTCGACGTAAATAAAAAGTGTGCTATTCGTTATATTCGCATGTGGTCGTCGAAAATAGTATATTGTAGATATATAGGATGTAATCTATCCTCTTTCACTCCCGTGAGGGACGGGTGCCATTTTATAACAAATGTGAAAAATTCGAAAACCAAATTGTGGAATTTTTTTATTTTGTTGGAAAATTCGAAAAATCTGTTCGAAATTACACAGTTTCTTCCATCCGGCAGTTCCAGGATTATTGCGGCTCTGCTCCGGTCAACTGACGGTCAGGCGGACACCAGTTCCTAAAATTTCGACGAATTTTCCAATACAATTCAAACTTTCTAAACATTTTTTTCCCACGTGCCATTCGTTATAAAATGGAATTATACACCGGCCCGTCACGGGAGTGCGAGAGGTTAGATTACAACCTGTATCTAGGCGGTAAAGTGGCATTTTTTCAGGGCAAAAGAAGGTATATTCAGGCAAGGCGCAGACCAGCCTGGCCACTCTTTATGGCCTCAAAAAGCACTTCACAGTCGTGGTCCCTACACAATGGATTTTGGTGATTTTTTTCTTACAAAACTGTATTTATTAAAAAATTAATCTTGATACTGACATTTGATGTCGTCGCCACCTAGCGTGAAAATGTTGAATTTATTTTTCAGATAGCCGTAGGAAAGGTTACTCTCTCCTCTCCATAAAGCCGATAAAATTCAACTAGGATACATATTTTTATAGGTTTTTTGACAAAAAATGTATCTTCATTAAAGTTTGAGCTTATTTGTCCTTATTTTGGAAAATATCGAAATATATTGTTCAGTATCAGAAAATATATATTCAAATCGTCATGGATATCTGAGTCAGGGAAGTTCAATTTTTTAGCAATTTTTGAAAATAGAGTTTTTGAAAATAAAATTTGCCCGAAACGATATTCTGTATAGAACGGTTTATTGAACGAATTAAATTTTCATCAGAATCCATTTTGAAAAATACCAAAGAAAAACTTTACTTGGATGGCTATGAATTCAAAACTAGATACATTTTTCTATACTGGAAAACTTTTTAACTAACATTCACCAAAATATCCCCAAGTTTTCCAATGCGCCTCATTATTACATATGATTTACTATATTTTGATGGTACTTGTTTAGATAATATATAGAGGAAGCACAAACTTTCATCAGGAATAACTTTTTGTCGAAAAACTCATAATATTTTTTTTTCATACAGTGCGTATTTTGACATTGTATTAACTGAAAAATATTTCTTTTTATAAAATAATGTTACCTTTCTACACTTGTTATGAATTCTCTTGTTTTTTACATTATTTTCCACTTCCAGTCTGTGGAAGGTTGAAACACCCAAAAAAACATGCCAAGGAAAGAATGATTCAACAACCCGTCAATTGAAGTTCGGGTTGATGATGAAATATCATCTTAACAAAACATAGGACTAACCTTTCTCACTCAAAAATAACCTCAATTAGTTCGAAAACTACACGCTACTTTCGTGTTACCACCGATCGTACATGAGGCGTGCTTTTCAGAACAAACGAGCGCGCGAACTGAAATTACGGGAACAGGAACTTTAACGTTGCGAGATTTTACTATTGTGCACATGCTCCTTACCATCCGCGAAGACCATTCAGTGGATACTTGGAAAAATGTATTATTTATCACCCACCCCCCCCCCCCCTCCAGAAAGCAGACGTGTTTGAATGTAGGCATTTACTATTTTATGTGAAATTTATAATTTTTTCAAATAGTCATAAACAGAAAAAGTAAAGACGGATTGGTAATGTTTTCATTTTTTCAAATAAAATATATTTATTTTACATTTTCTCGCACTAGCGAAGCAAGTGTGGAAAAGTGCTAATTTCTCACGATGAGTTTGAAAAAGTTACGGTATAAGCATGAGCAATTCAACCGAGGTAGAAATTCAATTTCTGCACGTATTACTATACGTGCACACTATACTTTTACGTTGACAAACTTCCTAGTTGATGAAAATAAAACTAATAAATTGGTAAGTTGAAGGTGGTGAATTAAATGACAATGAGCTAATTTGTTCTCTAGTTCTGGTGGAGTATTATCGATTTCGGAACTGTCGTCAGCCACTCTAGTTCAATCTCATTTTCAAAATGAATGAAACGAAAATATTTATGAGCATCTTATTGTTGACGTTTGTTGATATATGTCTATGATTTTTGTTCAGAATAGTCTGATGTTCTACAGAATATTATATACTCTAACAAGGTTAGAATGAAAATTCTTCACTTAACATTTTCGACCAATTGAAGGCCTGTATTTTTTATCATTACCGTAGCAAGTAATAAAATTTTCAGAAATGTTTGTCTCTTCCTTGGGGTAAGGAGCATGAAATTACACTGACAATTTCACTCACTATATGAAAGTCGCGTCTCCTGCGATATGAGGACCAATCAGAATGGGATTTCGCGAAAGTACACGCTTCCTTTCGCTTCCTTTCTTTCCGATCCGGAAAGACCACGTCGTCAAGTCAACCACAAATATAAACAGTAATGATACATCTTGTAATCTAATATGACATAAACGTCAGGTTGACAGACTCCATGTTTATTATTCATCAGTTGCAACTATTGAAGAATTCACTTTGTTTACTCGATCAAATTTCAAATAATAACTTGGTTGGTTCGTGAAATTATCTCAATAAATACGACTCGTGCTCACAATACAATCGATAATTCTGTCAGAATTATCGACAGTATTGCGACCACTCGTGGTATTATCCCCGAAATTTTTTTGACGTTGATAGTTGAAATGACATTTAAAAATAGAACGTACAGAGTCCTACCGTCAGTACGAAAACAGCTCGTTTGAGTACGCTAGAAATCGCTTAATATTAGGACTATGAGACCTACCTGAAGGCCAATTTGTACTTATTCCAGAAGCCAATGAAATGCCCTAAAAGAGCATTTTTGTCCGAGGTCGCTATCTTTATTAGTTCCAAAGTTATGCGAGCTTGAACTTGTCAGGCAGTGACTCTTAAATGATGAAGCCAGGCACGCGTATTTCTACGCCAGCAACGGCTTTTTATACGAAAAATGACCATTCGTGGAGTATATCGCAATTTGGCCAAGACTGGAATACCGCCAGGTGTTTCGGAGTAATAAAAAAAATATTTAAAAAAATCTGGCGAGTGTCGAGTGGGACATTGATGGAAGCACCACGAAGATTAGTTGTAATTCTCTTCAAATTGAAGGTGAGTAAATGTGTTTTTCGTATACTTGAAACCTGTCGCAGTAACCCTTCGGCGGGCGCGTGAAATAATTTTATATCAGCAGGGGCGTACTTTGAGAGGAGGTAGATGAAAAAAACTGAAACGAAAGGTTGGGCGGTTTTTACGCGCCCTCTGATGGGTTGAAAGAATAGTTTATGTGAAGAATCATTTTATATTTCATTAAAAGTGAACTTTTTTATTTTTTTTTCAGACACTCCGGAATCCAATATCCCCTCCCAAGTAAATGTAGTCAATAATTTGTCAGTGAGCAATAAACGTAGACTGACACATGAAGCTTCATCAGATAGTTCTAGATCAAACCCAACCAGTTCGTCTTCTTCGTCAGATTCCGATTCAGATGAACTTGGTGACAATTCAGACGACCTTGGTGGAGAATTTTTTTTGTCTGAGTTGGAAAATGCTGGAATCCCAGTAAATAATCAAGAATCTGTCTCTGTTAATGATAATAATAATGTTATTAATAATACGGTGACGGTCCATGAAACTACTTGGACTTTCGGAGAAACTGTCACCATAAATGTTTTCAAAGATGCTCGATATAGGCCCCAGTTGCATGTCCATAATATCCAGAATATGACTGAGATAGATTTTTGGCTAGCTTTTTCCCATCTGAAGATGTGGACCTAATTGTTCAAAGCACCAATGCAAGATTGAGAGAACGTCGAAAGGTTATAACTAAAGGTGAATTATACAAAGCCTTAGGAATAATGTATGCAATGACAGTAAATTCATTGCATACAAAAAGGGATTATTGGAATACAGATACTGGCCTGTTTCCAGCTCCTGCTTTTGGTCAGAGATTTGGGATGGGACTTCATCGATTTGAAGAAATAATAAACTGCCTTTTCTTTGCTATGCCTGCTCAAAATGAACATAATAATGTTGAAAATGATGACAACTGGTACCAGGTAAGAGCTTTGTTCGATATGACAACTGCTAAATGGAACGATATTTTTACACTAGAATACAAAATAACAGTCGACGAATCTATGTTTGCGTGGTATGGCAAAGGTCTACACAATAAAAAGGATGGTATGCCAGCAGTTATAAAAATCAAAAGACAGCCAAAAGGCGTTGGCTGCGAATGCAAAACCATTGCTGATGTGCAGTCTGGCATAATGATAGGTTTAGAGATAAATGAAGGGAAGCAGGCTATGGAGAGCAAGCAATGGCAAAAAGAATTGGGTGCTGGAACTGCCACAACACTTAGATTAACTCGCCCTTGGCATGGTTCTGGTAGGATTGTAGTTGGTGACTCGTGGTTTGCATCAGTGAAAACAGCGGTGGAACTTCATAAGAGAGGTCTTTATTTTCTTGGAATTGTTAAAACGGCAACCCGACATTATCCAATACAAGAAGCAAGGAAACGTTGTCCATCGGAAAGAGGTAAATGTGCCATAGAAACCACTGTGATTACAGGACCGCTTGTTGATAAAAAGAAACCAAAGCGACGTCGTCAACAAGAAAGTGATGAATCTACTACAGCATCCACTGTAACTACAGAAACACCAGTCAAATTAACATGTATAGGTTGGCGTGACATAAAAGTACACACATTCATAGGTACCTGCAGTACAACCCTGCAGGGCGAACCCGCGAGAAAAAAAAGAACAAATGCAAGGGGAAAAATGGTTATCAAATAAGTGGAAACATTGAAACTCATTGAGGAGTACTTTGATGGTGCCCCAGCGATCGATATTCACAACCATATTCGTCAAAGTGGTTCAGCTCTCAAGGCAGCATGGAATACCCAGAAGTGGCAACATCGGATGTTTACTAGCATGTTTGGTATAATAGAAGCAAATGCTTTTTTGGCCTATAAATAATTTAAAAGAGATTTCACAAAGAAACATACTGATTTTACTACATCTCTGGCTTTGCAACTGATAAATAATCAATGGGCAGGCACTGTATCAGAAAATCCACCAGTTCTGCAGGAACAAGGATATATACCTCCTCCTAGACAAGATTGGTTACCGGGAGTGCACACACTTATCGCTCTAAGTAGTGAAGATGTTCGTCAAAGAGTGCAGAGAAAGTGTATTATTTGTAGTCGAATAAGACATTTGCAACAAAAGTCAAGTTATAGGTGCAGTGCATGTGGCGTACGCGCTGTCATGTGTTCCCCAACAACAGGAAGAAATTGTTTCACCCACCACCTACAGCATGGTATTCCAGCCTAAAGTCCTCTAGTTTCAAATTCAAACGTAACATTTTTTTTTATTTTATGTTGTTACTTAAAATATACAAATTTATTTTTATTAATAAAGATATTTCTATATAATTATTTCAATTACATAACTAAAATATCTTTCCGATTGAGGCAGCACAATAATATACGATTGAAGTGAGTCCTGCCAGCAGGTCTTCGATTTACAGAAGTTAAATTTTATTCACATTTTGCTTTATGTACTGCTGGTAGTACGTTACGTCCTGTGTGCAGGTTAACTTAATGAGCGGAATAATGTACTGATAGTAGGACAGGGATCTCTGTACAAAAGTCATTCCAGAAGCGCTTCCAGCAGGACAAAGCAGTGTACACTCTATCATTAAAGTGCGAGTTCGAATCCCACTGCTGGATTTTTTTTTAATTTTCCCTTTATTCATTTAGTTATTCAAGTTTAATTGTTATTCTACCTTGCTTTTGAATTATCATACAAAGACTATTTAAATTTCAAAACCATCAAAAACCGTCATTGTCCTAGTATTTTTTTAATAATATTTTAGTGTGTAATTTTCTCACCGAATACCACTATAGCTTCAATTAAAAATATAATATTTTTCTCGAGCACAAATATTTTTTAAAAAATTCTCCTCAGAATATTCGTGTTATCGAAAAAATTTCCAGTAATAATTGAAGCTCTAGTGGTATTATAAGTGAAAATTTTATACGAATTGAAAGTTCCGAGCGCGAGCCACAGGAGCATGGCGAATTTTTATTCTAACCGAATAAGACTGTGTTTTCTCCACAATCACAAATTTTACATATAATCAAATGAAAAGCTTACGAAAAATTATTTTGACATTTCTATTCACATCTTCTCATTATGATGTCAGGCAAGGCTAATGATTTTATTGCCACAACAGTGTTAGAATATGCCTACCGTACCTTATTGTGGAATGAAAATACACGCAAAATGCATAAGACAGCAAAAGTGTTTCAGAATAAATATTCTAACTCAAGAGTGAGAATGTATATACAGTGTGACCCACTTAAGACCGGAGCACCCTCATAAAATCTACATTTTCTAACCGATTGGAATGACATTTAAAAAGTCTACTAGGACACGAAAATGAATGAATCTTCGTTTCCAGGGCCAAATAATGTGATTTGTGAATACTAGCGATTTTTTAAGAAAAATTCTAACTACACCACTGATATCGCAACATTTTCAAATGGTTCATATGTAAATCATGGTGAAATGCGTCAATCAATAAAAAAGTTATAAGGGTATGAAATTTGAAATATATGCCGTTTTAGCAACCCACCAATTAAATTTCAAAACTTTCATCAGAATTTTGACTACACCACTGGATTCAGGGAGTCTCCAAATATCACTGACTCGAATTTATTCGAAATCTGTTGATAAATAAAAAAATTAAAAATTATGATATAAAATGATATTTTCCTGAATTTCCTCGAACATTTTTTTTCAAATTTTATTATCTTATGATTTCCTTATTTTTGTACAGATATAGGTGGAATTTTGACCAGTGATATATCGAAACCTTCTGAATACAGAGGTGTATTCCGAATTTTGATAAAAGTCCTGAAATTGAATGGATAAGTTGAATATTTTTCAAATTTCATTCCCTTATAACTTTTTTATTGATTGATGCATTTTAACGTAATTTTTACATCAACTATTTGAAAATGTCTCGAATCCAGTGGTGTAGTTAGATTTTCTCTAAAAAAATCGCTAGTAATTTTTTACATTTTTGACCTTGAAAAATCAAATTAGTTGGCCCTGGAAATAGAGATTTATTCATGAAATTTGATGCCCCAGTAGACTTTTCAATGTCTACCTAATGGAATGAAAATCATTTCGATAGGTTGGAAAATGTAGATTTTATAAGGGTTCTCCGGTCTTAAGTGGGTCGCACTGTATGTAGTATTATTGAAAATGAGTTCGGCATTATTACATTCTTTAATGGTTGTGAAGAAAGCAACTTTCTGGCACACAATTTTTACTTTCCGGCACACAAATGTCAGTTATTATGAAAAATTATCATGTTTGCGGATTCAAACCTATGCAAAAAAGCGTGTTTTGAACTATATTTGCCCTGCACGTTTAAGTTTTTTGGCGTCGTTCAATCAACGCCATACGAAAGGTGATCTTTCCGTACTTGTTAGGTTACTAACTATTTTCTTCATTGCATGCACGATAAGGAAGTGTGTGTTAGGAACGCAGTCGAGGAGAAATGAGAAGTGAATGTGAAAAAGACGATACCAACAACATACTGTCTTAGTAGTTGAGTTAGGCGTGGGTTCAACAACAAAATGTAAAAGGAATCTGCAATTTTTAACAATGAGCTATAGGTAACATATTGGGAAAAATTAGCGGCATACAGACATATGTTAAAATTCTAGAAAAAAGTTTCTTCTCATGCAGGATTTGAACCCACGACCTCTGGATTGCCGGTACAGTGCTCTACCAACTGAGCTAACGAGAACACATGCGTTCCACTGCATATCAAGAGACTGCTTTCTCCTAGAATTTTGATGTTAGATGTTAGCAGTGCAACTCACAAACTAAGGCGTTTGTGAGGTTTTGGAATATTATAGGATGGGTGGGAACTCATTCGCTTTCAGTGATCATTAAGAACCTATTCACCTATCGCCCTAGCATCGTTGACATAGAGCGATTGTGTCCTCTTGGAGGTACATTGCACGAATTGATGCCAGATGTTGTTCAATGTTCATAGGGGGAAGTAGTTGTTTTCTGACAGATATTTGACTAAAATTTTCCACTTTGTGGGATAGTGTGGAGAGAAGGGGAATTCGGCTTCAACCAAATTACACATAAAAACTATTAGGTAAACTTAAAATATCAGGAACCAAATCACACATTTTATCTGGGATTATTTTGGGAACAAAATTACATGTACATGGTCAAAGACTTATAGAGAGTGAACTATCACCACTACCAGATAATTTAATGGAGTACTAGTCTATGAAGAAATACACCTGTGGTATTTCAGACGAATCCCAGATCATTTACACAGTGACCGCCAAAAAGTATGTACCATATGGGAAAAAAGTGTATTATTAAAGTATTGGAAAAAAGATTCTTGGGAAAAGTTTGTGCATATCCGATAACCTGAAAATCGATTTTGACACATGTCACGTGATTGCTGGTATGGCGGCAAATTGAAAAAAATTACTATGAATGCGCAAAAAGTCAGATAAAATGGCAAGATATCGAAAAAAGTTATTTGAAAAAGTTGCTTAGAATTTCATTTTATACACATATACAAAGTTTGAGAAAACAATATGAGAATATTGAAAATGGCATTTTTTTAAAATATTTTCCTAGCTGTATAAAAATATCAAATTATTTTCTTATAAATAGCTTGACCATACTGAAATATTTGTATTCCGATGGTAATAATAAACTTTTTCATTTTCTCCACACCAGAGAGCACTAAATTAAAAAAAAATAATTTTGTCAGAACCCTTGCTGTTACATTGGTTCGTAAATAAGAGTTATATCACAATTCCACTATTATTGCGATGATAGAGAAGTTCAAAAATATCGTGTTTTTTCGATTATAGTCAATTTTTTATGATAATCGTGCCCGAACGTTTCACTTCGCACATAATCTTAAAAATAGTGCGTCAAATTAGAGAGGCTAGAGTTTTCAACATTGCATGCGAAGTGAAACGCTCTGGCACGATTATCATCGAAACTTGATTATAATCTGGAAAACACTATGTTTCTGGAGTGTCATGTCATCACAATGGTCGTGGAATTCCGATATAACAGTTAGATACGAACCAATGTAACACCCAGGGTTTTAACAAAATCCAATTTTTTTAATTTAGTGCTCAATGATGTAGAGAGAATGAGAAAGTTTTGTTATTATCATTGAAATACTAATGTTTCAGTATAGTCAAGCTATTCATAGGAAAATAATTTGATATTTTCATACAGCTAGGAAAATATTTAAAAAAAATGCAATTTTCAATTTTCTCTCATTATCTTCTCAAACTTTGTATATGTGTATAAAATTTAATTCTCAGCAACTTTTTTTTGATATCTGGCCATTTTATCCCACTTTTTGCCTTTTCATAGTATTTTTTTTCATTTTGCCGCCATACCAGCGATCACATGACAGGTGTCAAAATATATTTTTAGGTTATCGGAGATGCACAAACTTTTCCCAGGAATATTTTTTCTAATACTCTAATAATAAACTTTTTTCGCATATGGTACATACTTTTTGGCGGTCACTGTATAATAATCATTGTACTCGCTAACCTTCGCAATCACGCCAGTGAATTAGGCAACTCTATTTTCCTCTTCGCCAATTACTAACTCTTGATCTACCATGTTTGTGGTTTCACGCGAATTAACAACTGCGTTTATTCCGACGTATTTGAGTAAATCAATTTTTCAAAATGCCATTGGTAGATTGGAACTGATGTAATTTATTCTCTAAAGAATATTATGTTCGCGCATATACAATTTTTGTCGACACCAAGTATTAATTGAAATGTTCATTTATTGTATGGTGTTCTGAAAAAAATATTTATTTTGCAACTTTCTATTGATGTTAATAAAACTTCATTTCAAATAACCATCTTCAGTTTCATCAAGGAAGAGGAACAGAGAAACACTTATTCTGCATTTCCAAGTATGTTCATCCAAGGGCAGCGCTTCCCTACATTTACAAAGTGTAGTTTTATTGCCTGGTTTCCGAATTTCACTTTGTTTTCGTTAAGTGGTCATAATTCACCATATACTTCTAGACTTATCTGATAGCACACTACGTAGTCAACGCCTTCTAGAGCGACTCACTTCAACAAATTGTGCCAGTCGTAGGTACTCTTACTGTGAACAAATCGCGGTGACCTTTGAGTTTACGAAAAAACAACAGAACATCAACAACGTTTTTCAAAAAATCAGCAACGAATCTGAAACATTTATTCAACAAATCTTGTTATGTTTTTCACTTTCACTTTGATCAATTGATGTAATACAGTTATAAAATATGCCAATTGGTTTGCCACAGCGGTTGCAAATGGGGTGGGTTCAATAATTTTGTGAGGAATGAGATAATGAGCGCCAAGTAATTTGCCGCTTTGGCATATAGTTAAAAAAATACACTTCAAATTACTAAAGAGACATCTCTTTAAAGTGACGTCTCTGTTATGTAAAATATCTATGGAGTGAGAGTGGTTGTATGCAAAATTAAACTTTCATTTAACTGATAAATAGGTATATTGGTAACCGAATTCAGTTATTCAATACCACCTTTAGAAAATAAACAACTGGTAGAATTATATAAAAAACGGGTATACTCTTGCAAGAGTATCCAAGCTGGGACAAGAGAGGAAAAGGCCAAAATATCTCAGTCCTTGCTCAGGTTCAAAATAAACACGTAATAACGATACTAAGACAAGAAAACGATTTTTCACTATAAACTAGTAAGATTAAAGCGTTATATAAGTATATACCAATGCGTTGGATGATAGTAATTACGCTAATGGACAGTATAATTTCGTAAGAAAATAAACAATTTGTTCAAAATATTCCTTATAGGGAAAGAAAATCAATGAAAAGTAATAAATAATGAGTGATGATCCTACAAAGGGGGTACTTAAGTGAATTCCGGTGTTGGTTTGTCCCTTATCGGTTGTTTTCGTACATCGGGGAAGGATTTAAATCGGCCAGGCTGGAACCTTACACTCCGGGCCGCAGGTTTGCAATCTCGTGTTTTCCGTAGGCACGGGAACTTCCTCGAATAGATTGTGCCCCAGTAGCAACAATCAAAGAACCAATGCCTACTGTACAGCTCTTCTTATTGCAGAGACGTTTGTCAAGATTCCAGAATATGTTACGATAAAAACCGCACAAGGCGAAATCACATTGCGAGTGCACAACTATAATAACAATACTGCACAATTTGCATCAATCAGTAACTGATGAAAATCCGTCTAAACGGGAAACGAAATAAATTCGATTTTATTTAACAGTTCACTGAAAATCGAAATTTGCTGGGCGAACACAGAATGCCTCCATGATACTCTACATCCGTCGTTTTTGTCGGCCAGCGCCTAAACAGTCAGGAGAGCGCATTTGCTGATGAAGATATATACCTGGTGAAATGAAATTGGGAAGAATTTATAGAAACGAAAATATTCGTTTCATGTGAACCTCCAAGGGTTTTTTGTTTTGTTACCATTCTGGACAACAATGTCGGTGCGGTGTACATTATTTAACAACAAAAAAGGATGCGAAACAGTCACCAATATTGAGTGGTTTTTGTGGTGAGAAAAAATTGGTATTACTTTTATAGATCGCAGAGCCGACTGCATCTCTCACCGCAATCCAATGTCATCTTCTTATATAGACATCGGCTATTAATTTTATAGTGTCATATTCATTTCTTTTACGTAATGACAATCCCACTAAAACAAAACTTTTACTGCACGCGGGCCACCTATGCAGAAATTGGACCTACAGCTCACGTACAAGTGGATTCCGAACCACTTCAGTGTGACGGCGGTGAGAAACGTACTCCAGCCGCCTGAGTGAAAGCAAAGTTTTTTCAAATTGCTTGCCCAAAAGAATGATGCTATAAATATTTCATAAATCTTCACAATTGTGTAACGAAGTTACTAATTTGCTAGTTCTCAGATAATCTTCCGTCAATTGTTCCTGTGTAAATAGAACTATATGCGCGTCCTGATAGAGAAAATATTATTCTTGGATATCACCATACTAAAGTCCAGCGCGCAGCCCCTCTCCGCTATTTTTAGTACAGCCGGCTGGCCATACTACAACCATTGTTTAGATATGAGGAGGATAGTTGGTCAACCATGGGATTATTATTGGATTCAAATGGAGGCGACATGTAGATGGCGTCAGTGGTGTTCGCATCCAAGTCATGTCGCAACTTGATTGGCAGAATACGTAATTTGGCAGTCACGTTGAATTTCCGTAGATGGCGGATCCTGTGATGAATTGTTAATAGAATAGGTAGGTGGCACCAATGACTGCAATAAAATTCGAAATATGGTTCAATTCAAAAAATTATTTCTTCTGATGTTTCATGGACCGTATCCGCTATAATTAGGGTCACACCGTAGAGTAGGTAGGTATATTTGGGGCGTGGTGATTTAGTTGTTAGCTTGAAATGTGGATTCAGTGGATGTGTTAGTATTTATTTTGTTGAGTCATATTGTATTTTGGATTTTGTAAAGTGATTTAAATATACCTAACTGTCTACGCACGAATTAATTTTCATAAAATCTCAAAAAAACATACAATCTCTAAGTTGGCCAACCTGAAAGAGGAGAGGCGCATGCGCTGCGTAAAAAGACGGAGAGTTCGAATACACAAGTTGGGTGTGTGGCCGGTCGAACAATTTTGGAATTGTGGTGTTAAAAGAAAAAAAGGAAAACTTGTTCTCTATGTGGTAGTTTCGGTGAAGAGAAGAAAGTCAACACGACAATACGTAGCAGTGGGAGCTCCCAGGGTCGAGTGGACAACCAGAAATTCACCAGGTGAGCGCCATAACGATTTTGTATGTGTAGTAAAGGTTCCGTTTCAATTTCTTAAATGTCACGTACGTTTGCGCTTGGAAAACCAGTCCAAATTTCAATTTTCTTTTTCACGTGCGTGGTCATTAATTGGTCCTTCGAGCGATGATTATTTGAATTTTTCAAATATAAATCATTTCAAAGCTTAGTTAACCGTTTAAAAAAGGGAATATACAAACGACATTTTTATCAGTCGCATTTTCAAAAAAAAACATACAGTTTTAGTGTCAAGGCCACCCAACACCGTTGAGCTGAACTTGACCTTGGTACCCACTTCTTCATGCGAATTGTTTACAATCAGAAAACAGCTGATTACCTATAAATTCGACAAAATTATACAGTTTAAAATTTGTCTTTCGTTTTCGTTCATTTGGAGCATAATTAGTTTGTTCAAAAAAGAAAAAAAATTTTTTTTTTCAAAACGTCTGGTTGAAAAATATTGCATTATTTACATTTTACTATTGCTGTTAATACCTTTTTTTTTTCTTATTTTCTACATTATGGCAGCACTTAAAAGACTTCAAGCCTTGAGAAAAGGTTATGCAAATAGTGTTACAGAGACATATAATTCTGCGCTTTCAGCAAAGGCTAACGTACAGCATCACTCACAGTTCTTTGCAAGATATCAATCTTTAGAAAGGGATTACGATGAATTTTCACTAGCGCATAACGAGGTTATAAAAAATATTGATGACAATTTCGAAGCCGAAGACGCTGTAAGAAAAAGTGTGCCACATTTTTCAACGCAGCGAAAGCAATTTTCTTTGAAATTTTTCAACCAAATTCTTTGAAACCACAGTGTGCTAGCCAAAGTACTGACACAAATTCAAGTGCTATTTTAGATAGATTGAGAATCCCAAAATTCAATGGGAACTTACGAGAATGGCCAACATTTTTCGATTTATATTCCAGTTTGATTCATAAGAAGACTGACATGTCCAAAATAGAAAAGTTTCAGCGTTTGCTCACGTATCTTGAGGGAGAAGCTAGAAATTTGATAAAATCAATTCCTTTATTAGAAGACAATTACGATCAAGCTATCAAAACGCTTACCGATCGTTATCAAAATAAACGCCTTTTGGCTACAAATGCATTAAACGAAATTTACAATGTTTACCCTAAGAACGAGTCAGCTAAAGAAATACAAGCTGTTCTCAACAGTTTTTCAGAGTCAATTTCATACTTAAAAACTTTAGGTTTTCCTGTGGAACATTGGTCCTTCATTCTATTTCATTTGCTCTAACAAAAGGTTCCCACGTCCGTGAGAACTAGTTTTGAGACAAAATTTAGTGCTGTTGAAATTCCAAAATACAGTGATTTATTTTCTTTTCTTCAAGATCATTGTAAAGCACTTGAATCTGTTCAGTTTTCAGTACCAGTAAAACTAAAGGCTCCTTATTCAGGTAATATGAGTAAAAGGCATTCCAACTCATTTTTAACTCAAAATAATTTACAAAACAACCAGAACTCTAATTCCAAAATTACCAGTCCAAGATTTAAATGTTTTTTGTGCAAGCAGAATCATACACTAGCCAAATGTCCTTCCTTTCAGGCAAAAACTATCACGGACCGGTTTACATTTGTTAGAGATAACAAATTATGTTTCAACTGTTTTTTTCCACATGCTTTGAAGGATTGCATTTCAACTTTCCGTTGTAGGGCGGAATCATGTGGTTTGTCGCATCATACATTAATCCACATGGATCCTTTTCCTGCACCTTCCAATCCTATTACTGATCCAAATATTTCTGGTTCCACTCAATCTTTCAATCCTTGTAATAGTACAAATACCATGACTACAAATTTGAATACACATACCAATCAAAACATGGTTCTTTTAGCTACTGCAATGGTAGATGTCCAAGATTGCTGGGGTAATTTTCAACCGATTCGTGCAGTTATTGATAGTGCCAGTGAGGCAAACTTTATTTCAGAAAAAATGCTCCGAAACCTTGGACTTTCAAAATCAAATTTTTCAATTTCAGTTTCTGGAATTAATCATATGTCCACAGCTGTTTCAAAAGGGATTGCGAGGTGTACAATTAAACCTCAAAATTCTTGTTTTCCGATGCTTTCTTTCGATGCCATTGTGCTTCCAAGAATTTGTTCCAACTTGCCCTCTTTCGATCTACAGGTGAGAACCTGGGATCATATTCCAAAGTCACAATTAGCTGATCCAAAATTCTATGAAAGTCGACCTGTTAGTTTATTGCTAGGTGCGGATTTATTCGTTCAAACACTAAAAGAGGGTAGAATTAAAGGTAGTTCAGGACAACCTAGTGCCTTGGAAACTATTTTTGGTTTTGTTCTGTTAGGAAAAATTGAAAATTCAATTCCTCAGAAAAGCTCAACTTCCCTCCTTGCTAATTGTTTGAATGATTCGCATTTAAACCAATGTTTAGAAAAATTCTGGCATTTGGAAAATATTCCTTCCAAAGTTCATTGATTTCAAATGAAGATTCAATTCCTGAGAAGTGTTGGTATCTACCCCATCATTGCGTAGTGAAAGAAGATGCCATAACTACAAGGCTGAGGGTTGTTTTCGACGGAGCAGCTAAGGGTAGTAACTCAATTTCAATTAATTCGGCCCTTTTAACTGGTCCTAAACTGCAAAAAGATATTAGTTGTTTGTTGCTTATATTTCGATATTATGCTTTAGTTTTCATTAGTGATATCAAACAGTGTTTTCGAAATATTTTATTGTGTCTAGAGGACAGAGATTATCAACGAATACTTTGGCGTTTCAATCAAAATCAGCCTCTTCAGACTTACAGGTCGAATACTGTGACTTATGGCCTATCTTCATCACCATATTTGTGTATTCGCACATTGAATGAGCTTGCCAATCAGGAAAGAGCAAATTATCCTCGTGCATCGCAAATATTAGACTCACAAATCTTTGTCGATGATTGTTTTGGGGGTAGCTCAAACCTTGAATCATGTTTGTCTTTACAACAAGAATTAATCGAGCTGCTGAAATCAGGTGGGTTTCAACTTAGAAAATGGGCCTCGAATTGTAAAGAACTTCTTTCTAATATTCCAGAAGTCAATCGTCAAATGTCTTTGAGTTTCGATAAGGAGGATCCTACATATATAAAAATGTTAGGTTTGCAATGGAATCCAGAGAGTGATACATTTTCTTACAAAGTTGTTCTGGATGACAGACCCTGTACAAAGAGAAATATTCTCAGTCAAATTGCACGGTTATTTGATCCGCAAGGTTTCTTAAGTCCAGTCACTCTGATGGCAAAACATATTATGCAACGATTGTGGGCTTGCAAGGAATTGGGTTGGGATAGTCCTCCCGAAAAGTCTATCGTAGGAATTTGGGATCAATTTAGGTCCGAACTTCCTGAGCTATGTTCACTTCAATTACCAAGACGAGCATTTCCTGATATTTTTTCAAGGTGCGAGTTGCATGGGTTTTGCGACGCTTCTTTAATTGGTTTTTCAGCTGTAATATATTTCAGATTTCTTACACCTGAGGGTATTTTCATTTCTTTCGTTACAGCTAAATCAAGAGTGGCTCCACTCAAGACAGTTTCTCTTCCGCGCCTTGAGTTGTGCGGAGCGGTTCTTCTTGTAGATTTAATTCAGTATGTGAAAAACGCTTTCGAGAATTTTTTTCTTTTTGATGATATATTTGCTTGGTCAGACTCACGAGTAACATTGGATTGGATAGCTTCCTCTCCACATCGATGGAAGGTTTTTGTAGCAAATAGAGTCAGTCACATTCACGACATCCTACCTTCAAAACATTGGCATCATGTTTGCTCAGAATTAAATTCAGCAGATGTTGGTAGTAGGGGTGTTACGCCTCGAAAATTACTCGAGTGTGACGTATGGTGGAATTCGCCTCCCTTCTTAAGACTACCTCGATCTGAGTGGCCGACTGAAACGTCGGAACCTGACGAAGAAATGTCTCTGAAATGTTCACAAGAGGAACGCAAATTGGTTGTCTTACAAACAGTAGTATCGGACAATATTTTAGATGTCCTACTGAACAATATTTCATCTTTACCAAAATTACAGAGGTTAGTTTCGTATTTCCTTAGATTTCTTCCGAAAGACAAGAGAATTCCTAAAACATCTGTTTATCCTTCACCCACGGAAATGGAGAATGCACTTTGTGTTCTTATAAAACACGTTCAAAATCAAGAATTTTCTGATATTATCGACAAACTGCAACATGGTAGGGTATTTTCTAAACAATTTCGGAAACTTTCCTTGTTTCTTGATTCGAGAGGTTTTATCAGAGTGGGCGGACGTCTGAAAAATTCACAATTATCTTACGATGCAAAACATCCTTTTCTTATGCCAAAATCACACAGATTAACATCTATTATTATTGAGTATACCCATAATAAATTTCATCACCCAGGTTTCAAAACACTCAGTTTCCTTTTACTCCAAAGATATTGGATTATTTCAGCCAGAAGGGCTATTGATCACACTGTATCTCATTGCTTGAAATGTTTTCGGGTAAACCCAAGGTCTTACGTTCAACCCATGTCTGATTTACCTATTCAGAGGGTATCACAATTAAAATGTTTCTTGCATACTGCCATAGATTTCTGTGGACCGTTTCATACTCTAGCTGGTCGCTACAGAGGAGCAAAGGTTCTAAAATCTTATTGTTGTGTTTTTGTTTGTACTAGTACAAAGGCGGTTTACCTTGATTTAACCTCTGATCTATCCTCTGAAGCTTTTCTCGCATGTTTCCGTCGTTTTGTAGCTCGGAGAGGTACAGTTGAACATATCTATTCTGACAATGCTACTACGTTTCATGGTGGAGATAATCTTCTTAAGAAATATTCGAAGCTAGTTTCTGAGTCTCTTTCAATTACATGGCATTGGAGTCCGAGTGGTGGGCCACATTTCAATGGTCTGAGTGAGGCAGGAGTGAAGTCGGTAAAGACTCATTTATTGCGGGTAATAGGTGAGCAGCGTCTCACGTTCGAAGAGTTTTCAACTTTTCTTTGTCAAGTCGAGGCGATTCTCAATTCAAGACCTCTCTTTTCACAAAGTGCAGACCCCAATGATTTGTCCCCCATTACTCCCGGGCACTTTCTAACCCTTGAGCCATTAAATGTATTACCTGATCCAGATCTTTCCAATATAAAGATCTCAAATTTATCGCGCTGGCAGCTTATCCAACGTTTTCAAGCAGAATTCTGGAAGCGATGGCATACAGAATATCTGCATACACTGCAGCAACGCACCAAATGGACGGATCCAGCTAGACAAATTGAACTGAATACACTGGTTCTCATAAAAAATGAAACAAAACCTCCGCTTCAGTGGCCCTTAGCAAGAGTGGTAGCTTTGTATCCGGGAGCTGACGGTGTGGTCAGGGTGGTTGACGTTAAAACTGCTACAGGAGTTTACCGCCGACCAGTGGTGAAACTCTGTCCGGTTCCGGTTCACGATTAAAATAATAATTTTTCTAATTTTTGTACATAGCTAATTTGGGGATTTCCAGGCAAACTATTGCCTTAAAATTATCATTTTTTTTTTGGTTAATATTTTTTTTTCTAAGTAAAACACAATGTGTTTTAAGTGGGCGGAAATGTCTACGCACGAATTAATTTTCATAAAATCTCAAAAAAACATACAATCTCTAAGTTGGCCAACCTGAAAGAGGAGAGGCGCATGCGCTGCGTAAAAAGACGGAGAGTTCGAATACACAAGTTGGGTGTGTGGCCGGTCGAACAATTTTGGAATTGTGGTGTTAAAAGAAAAAAAGGAAAACTTGTTCTCTATGTGGTAGTTTCGGTGAAGAGAAGAAAGTCAACACGACAATACGTAGCAGTGGGAGCTCCCAGGGTCGAGTGGACAACCAGAAATTCACCAGGTGAGCGCCATAACGATTTTGTATGTGTAGTAAAGGTTCCGTTTCAATTTCTTAAATGTCACGTACGTTTGCGCTTGGAAAACCAGTCCAAATTTCAATTTTCTTTTTCACGTGCGTGGTCACTAACTGATAATTAAAAGCAATTTGGACAGCGGTACATGGTGGCAGGAATATATAAATGTCACTTTTGACTCTTTAGTTTAGTTATTAGGTGGAACTTAAATTAAATCATTTTAAAGCTAGCTGGTTACAACTGACCATATTTGCAAAGTAATCGCCTTTAATTAATTTCAGATTGATATTTCTAAACAGCCCTCATCTTCAATCACCCCTTTCTAACGTCAAAAATAGATATGGTGCCAGAATATCAAATCAAGCCTGAACCATATTTTAAGAAAACCTAAGCAAATAACTCTACACGTATCATATATGTGAACTAATAATCTTGGTTTTAGACTTCGTATTCGATAACACCTTTCATGCCATTTTAAACGTCTTTCTCAGATTATATATTTCGGTGTATTTCAGAAAAAATACTTCATATTATTATTGATGAGCCATTTTTACATAAAACGAACCTCCTCCGTATGAAATAGGAAATATTAAATGTGTTACTCAATTATTTTTTCAAAGCATCGACTACAGTGGTCTTACTTAATTATAATAATTTTTTTTCAGGATATCAATTTTAAAAAATATCTTAAAATCTCTCATGAGTGACTCTTCTTTGGATCCGTGCCTGAGTGATAAAACATTTGCAGTAAACTCACCCAGAAGCATATTTACAAAAGCTACTTTGCTTGCGTTAATGCTCGCGGCTACCAGTTTAGTTATGCGAATCTGTGAATTCGAATCCCTTTTAATATGACCAGCGCGATTTCTTCAAAGATGTACTGGGCTACATCGCAGTACCCTGTGCCCCTGTGTAAACTAGTAATATTCCTCAATATATCCCAGAGACAGTACAAGGCATCGCTGAACCCACTGAAGAAGCTAGTGATATTTGATGACCATCAGGTTAGCTTGCTCAGGTTAGGTTTGTGTGTAACTTATCCGTGTTAAGGTTCTTTTGCAAAAAGAACTGTGTAAGTACAAAAATAGTCACTCAATCCTGAAATATACTGTACTTTCAATAATTAACAGAGACAATTTGCTCAACTCAAAAATATCCAATAAAAAGTTCAAACAAAATAGCTCTCTTCATGATCATTAGACAAGTCCAACTCTGCTTCCACTGCTTTAATGTACATGTACGAAGATGTGTTGAAATTGCAAAGAAGGAAACTTTAGGAAGTCTTTTGTTTACGTGTAGAAACCTTTTACAATATTTTTGTAGTTCCTCTCAATATCCACATTTCTTATAGTGGGCGCATCAGTACAGCACTAAAATGACGTCACATATTCATGTTAGCAAATAATTACGCTAGATGGCACTCGCGTTTGGCTCCAATACCAATTCCACAGGCATTGACTAACTATCCCCCTTATTTTAACAATGCTACAACTGAGGCAGAACGATAATCAGTTTGGCTTGAGCAGGCATCCCGGCCCCGTACGTACACGAAGTCTAGCAGAGGAGGAAGTAAATATATCAAATTGTCCGATCAACGAAACCCTAACTTAGCTGGGAAGAGGATAGCCAGGCTAGCTTCTAAATGAGGTGGAATTGAAAAGTCAGTTGTGTATGAGACGAGCTTAGAAGCAGACGTCCCAGCCTAGCCTAGCCGCAGTTACGAGTAAGTAGAAATTCACTTCGGTCATGTTAGCTCCATGCTTGATTATTCCACCACGGTTTTTATCTAGTTAAAGTTGATTGTGTTTATTCGGTAGCCACCAAATGAGAATTACGATTACAGAATGGAGTATTTTAACAAGTTCGAATCTCGCAATATTTCAACCATAACACTAGATTATTTTCAACATGAAAAAGTGGCCAGACTCGAACGGCAATGACTCTGGGATAAAATAAGATGATTTTTAATTCAAAAATTACTTCTTGAGCGACTTCAATAAAAAAAAAGTGTCAGCACCAAGCATATGAAGTAGTAGTTCATGTCAAATCTCGCAATATTTTTACCATAACATTTGATTATTTTCAACCTTAAGAAGTGACCGGCATCGAACGGCAATATGGTTAAGAGATGTCAATCAGATAACAATTAATGAAAAAATAACTTTTTGCACGACTTTAGTCAACGAAAACTGGCCAGCTCCAAGCATGGGAAGTGTCAAACCCGGCGATTGAATTTATAAGATTCTTGATTATTTGCACGCAGAAGAAGTGGCCAGCAGTGGATCAGGGAAGTAAATCAGATAACTTTTAACACAAAAATTATTTTTTGCACGACTCCAGTCAACGAAAAAGTACCAGCTCCAAGCATGGGAAGTGTCGAACTCTGCGATTGTATTTTTAAGATTCTCGATTATTTGCAGTGTGTGGCCGGCCTCGACCGGCAATGGATCAGGGATGTAAATCAGATAAAAATTAACGCAATAATGACTTTTTGCATGAATCCAGTCAACGAAAACGTGCCAGCTCCAAGCATGGGAAGTGTCGAACCCTGCGATTGTATTTCTAAGATTCTTGATTATTTGCACGCATAAGAAGTGGCCGGCCTCGACCGGCAATGGATCAGGGAAGTAAATCAGTTAACTATCAACACAAAAATTATTTTTTGCACGACTCCAGTAGACAGAAAAGTAACAGCTCCAAGCATGTTAAATGTCGAACCTTGCGATTTTATCTCTAAGATTTTCGATTATTGGCACGCAGAAGAAGTGGACGGCCTCGACCGGCAATGGATTAAGGATGTAAATCAGATAACTCTCAATACAAAAATTATTTTTTGCACTACTCCAGTCAACGAAAAAGTACCAGCTCCAAGTATGGGAAGTGTCAAAACTCTGCGATTGTATTTCTAAGATTCTCGATTATTTGCACGTAGAAGAAGTGGCCGGCCTCGACCGGTGATGGTTTAGGGATGTAAATGAGATAACAATCAACGCAAAAATGACTTTCCACACAACTCCAGTCAAGGAAAAAGTGCCAGCTCCAAGCATGGGAAATGTCGCACCTGGCGATTTTATATAATCGCAGAGTTTGACAATTCCCATGCTTGGACCTGGTACTTTTTTGTTGACTGAAGTCGTGCAAACAATCATTTCTGTATTAATTGTTATCTGATACACATCCCTAATCTATTGCTGGTCGAGGCCGGCCACTTCTTCTGCTTTTGCAAATAATCGAAAATCTTAGAAATAAAATCGCCGGGTTTGACATTTTCCATGCTTGGAGCTGGTACTTTTTCGTTGTCTGGAGTCATGCAAAAAATAATGTTTGTATTGATAGTTATCTGATTTACATCCCTGATTCATTTCCGGTCGAGGCCGGCCACTTCTTATGCGTGCAAATAATCAAGAATCTTAGAAATACAATCGCAGGGTTCGACACTTCCCATGCTTGGAGCTGGTACTTTTTTGTTGACTGGAGTCGTGCGAAAAGTTATATTTTCATTAATTATTATCTGATTGACATCCCTTAACCATTGCCGTTCGATGCCAGCTACTTCTTAAGGTTGAAAATAATCAAATGTTATGGTAAAAATATTGCTAACTACCACTTCATATGCTTGGAGCTGGCACTTTTTCTTTTATTGAAGTGGCTCGAAAAGTCATTTTTGCATTATTAATTATCTTATTTACTTCCCAAAAAAAATGCCGGTCAGGACCGGACACTTCTTCAGCAATAGAATGTTGTGGTAAAAATACAGCGAGATATGTCATGAACTGCTACCTCGTATGCATGGAGCTGGCACCTTTTCTTCGATTGAAGTCGTTCAAGAAGTAATTTTTGCATTAAAAAGCATCTTGTTTTATCCCAGGGTCATCGCCGTTCGAGTTTGTTGTCGAAATTGTTGAAATACCCCATTCTGTAATCGTAGTTCTCATTTGGTGGCTACCAAATAAACACAATTAACTTTAACTAGATAAAAAAAACAGGACCCCCTTGTGATCGTGGTGGAATAATCGAGCTTGGAGCTGGCCGGCCGGGAGCTAACATGACCGAGGTATGTTTCTGGAGTGTCATGTCATCACAATGGTCGTGGAATTCTGATATATCTGTTAGATACGAACCAATGTAACAGCCAGGGTTTTAACAAAATCCAATTTTTTGAATTTAGTGCTCACTGGTGTAGAGAAAATGAGAAAGTTTTGTCATTATCATTGAAATACAAATGTTTCAGTATGGTCGAGCTATTCATAGGATAATAATTTGATATTTTTATACAGCTAGGAAAATATTTTGAAAAAATTGCAATTTTCAATATTCTCACATTATTTTCTAAAACTTTGTATACCGAGTGACCACGAGGTGAGGTACGCCCCCCAATTTTTCTATAGTTTTGAAGGTACAGATTTCAAATTTGGTATGTCGCTATAGTACTTGAATTCGCATATTTTGACCCCTTTACTGAAAATTCATCACTTTCGGTTTAACCGGAAGTGACCCCAAACTTTTTTTTTAAATGACACCCAGTACATATTTTTTCATTACCCGAAAGAGCACACAATTTGTGATAAAGCTGTTCTTCGAAATTGGAAATCGGTTGAAAAATGGCGGAGATACAGTTGATTGTTAAGTGAAACAAAGTTGGCCATGAAATTCTAACTGACTAGGTAGTGAACTGAAGGTACCGGGTTGGGTTCGATTGCGACAATCGATTTTTTTTTATTTTAATTTTTTTCTTGTTAGAGATATAAATTATTGGATACTTGGATAGCTTATCAATTTGGGATTGAGATTCAGTGTTAATTTTCTCATAGGCAATATTATGTGCCTATTTTGAATGAATTGTCAATAATTTTTTCCTCCCTAGAGACGAAAAGTTTGAGTTTCCTCCCTGATTCGAGAAGGGAAAGTATGTACTTTCTATAGGAGTAGGAGGACAAAAAAGAGTTTCATCGCCAACTCTGTAATGTCCAGGTGGAAGACGACTGAAATTACTGAACCTCAATATATCCATTCAAATCATCTATTTACCTGCTCGAGGCTCAACTGTCACAATTTAGTATTGAACAGTTACAGTTGTTTGCAATGAATCAGTATTCTGACTCGATGACTTTTGAACGTTTGGCGTCTTCAATAATTTATCCAAAATATTTCAGTGGGTATATTGGCTGTTTTGCTAATGCTTTGGCATCATCAAGTATCAGTATTACAATTAAAATTACAATTACAATTACAATTTTTTTTTCAACTCAATAAAACTCCATATCAGAACCACTATTTATTCTGTAACAAAAAACACGTACATCCAAGCATACTGAATTAATTTCAGTAAGTGCAAACTGAAAAAAAATTGGCTCAATATTAGATCATTTTATAAAATATCTATGGTATTCCAGACCAGCTTCAATACTGACGAAATTCACCCACTGATAGAAAATATTTCAAACTAAAACTGCACGTTTATATCTTGATGAATATTGCAAGTAAAAATATGTAGAGAAAACAGATCTCAAAGCATAAAAGCACTCATTATTTCTTCGAATATCAAAACAATCATATCGTTTCGAAACGATATTTATATATTTTCACTAATGGAAAAAATACGAAGAGTGTAATAACAACAGACAAAAACCGTGTCTTTTAAGCGGACAAGACGGTAAAGAATATATCAATTCTATTTAAATATATTTAAAAGCTCAACGCTATGATCAAATGAACCATTATTGAAATCAGCTACCTTTTACTTAGTGTGAAAACTTCTGTATGAGAAAATGTCAGGCATAAACCTTTCAATATCTACATTTAATTGAGTTTACAAGAAAATTATACCGTTTATTAGTGATAGGATATTAAAATTTATTCAGGCTGGATTAAAGATCACTTTTTCATTTAATTAAATGATTCATATTCAGGAATCCAAATATCATTATCTATTATGATTTTATTCTCTTTTTTATCAATTTCTTCAGTTTTCTGGTAAAATGAGTCTGCGGAATAATGCATTAACATTTCGTTAACTAAAATTTTTATCCGTCGTTATTAAACCTTAAGAATTTGAAAAAAATTATGGTTCTTTCAAGAAATATTCCAAACCATTATCTGCAGATATTTATATTACTGGATGATACAGTGATAATAGCATTTTGTGCGTTTATGGATTCATTTTTGTTGAAGTAGGTATACTTCTAATGGACTATTGCCTCCAGTTCACGCACATAGAATGGTAGCCGATTTCTGCGAGCCAATGTATTTCGAACTATGAAGTTATTATCTAAACTATCAATTTCAGTATATACCATATTTTGTTCATTTAACAATTGTATTTATTTTCGCTAATGACTATTATTGTTTTAGAGTACTATAGCGATGACGTGATTAACACATGAGTCACATATATCAGATTTTATCCTTTTGAGAATAATAAAACATCTATAGGCTGTAAATAACCACCCTTCAATGCTCACTTCAAACAGAAAAGGATAGTGATGAATTCATATATACCTACTCAGCACAACATCTTACAACCAAAAAACTATGTACATAAAATAAAATATTCGGTGTATTCGTTATATCATACGAGAACGATAAACTCTCATATCTTAATGTTACTTATAGTACAATCAATAACAGTTATATATTCTTCATTTATCATAATGTAATGCGTACCTGGATGAACAATGATTATTTATTATTGAAGTACGTGAATCAGTATCCAATCAGCTTTTGCTGCCAAGTATGATTTTTGTGAAAAGTGACCTGATCAAGAAAGTGGCGAAGTAAGTATAAAATGATAACAGTGATATATTAACCTGGGTTAACAAATGAATCACTTGGTGTGTCTGGAACATTGCTACTGATGAGTTTTCAATATATTATAATTATCAATTATAGTGATCAAATTACACATTTGAGAATGTGAACATTGTGAATATTTCTCCTAGTAGCAATACGTTTAACGTGTGCCTTTGTTTTGTTTGTGATACATATTTTTCGAAAGGTTCGAGTCGATAATGTTTAGAGTTATATTAACAATATTCAATATGGAGTTTAGAGAGTACCAAAACGTACTCAAGATCATTTAATTTTTATAATGCCCGAAAAACTGTACTGACCGATCTAAAATTTCTAAAGCTGAAAACCCAATTATTCAGACCGTGGTCATTATAAAAAAAAATACTGAAATATGAATCCAAAATTCGACTCTTGTTTGTTTGAGATCGATGGCAGTTGTTGAAGCCCTCTTGCGACCCATTGTGAATTTTTAGTTGTTTAATCTACCATTAATTCGAAATGAACAGACCCCCGTCTGTCCATACGGTCGTGGATGATGTTTCTTGCCCATGCTTTACATTCAATATTGATCAAAATTCCACCTGAAAAAAAAAGAATTTTTAAAAAACTAATAGGAATTAAAATTTGTTATATGAATACGAGATGACTTCATATTGATATCAGAATGGAACATTTCCGAAAAAAAAATTATATGTGAAGAGCCTGTTTTATTCCAATCCTTCATCAATCCTCCTGAAGAGCTTGGCAAAGCGAAATAGATTTTCGTCGACTAAAAAGTATTGGGGATTAAATGCGAGAGAAGCGAACCTTGCTTCAATGAAATGAACGATTTTTGTGAGTGATATTTTTTTAATAACATTCTCTTTATCTAATTTATTTAATGATTTTTTTTCAATGAAAACTAGAAAGAATTAAAGTCAGCTATCTGAATGAAAATGCGAATTTTCACTTTTTCTTTCCTTTCAGTTATAGTCTTTTCATAATATCTATCAGATGAAGTTCAATGTCCAGCGTGGCTTGTGCCGGGGAAGTAGTTGTTTTCTGTTAGATATTACAAATAAATCACATTTTTCATTTTTCAATTTTCATGGAGAATGTTTCCCTTTTCAACATGAATACCTCCCAAGAGGTTATTTCGAACGATGAAAAATAGCGACTAAAGTTTTTCTTTCAGTCGCAGATGATTCCACAACAGATTTTATGAATGTCCTATTCATATTTTCGAACTAAAATAAACAGTAGAATTATACATTCTCATGAAAGAAAGGGAGTACCAAGAACCTAGCTATAGTTAGCAAGATCAGTTGACTTGAGAAATTAGCAAGTGATTTTTAGTTGGATTTCTCATAGGACTCATCCAATATATATTATCCAATAACTTATAAGCTTATATTTGATGAGTGGAACCATCGATGTACCTAGTAAAATTCAGGATTTTTTATAGACGAATGCTGGATCTAAGGATCCCTATATTACATAAACAATAGTTTCTATATCAACAACCTGAACAGGAAACTTGTATATCATAGAGCTCTTTCACACGAAGATACTGTCGCAAATACCACGTAAATGTATATTCATGATCATGATTATAATTTTCAACCCGGTCAAGGCAATGTTATTCTTCGGATCATGTTTTATATTTTCGTATTTTTCATGTTTCAAATAGCCAATATGAGTTTTCCAAAAACCAACTGATGGTTCGATAGGGGGGTTGGTTACCGACCGTGCCCTAAGTTGGTTAGGGAAATGGGGGGAGCTGGGGAGTCAGTGAATACCAAGAACAATTAGATGATCTCGTGATGTTAGTTCCCCTAATTTATATTGTAAGTATTTCTTCCTATTGTAATAATTATAAAGACATTACCAACTGGGAGAAATTCATTTTGTTCTATCTGTTAGTAAAGTATTTCATTCAATTCTACTTACTGAAATAAACTTGTTATATTTTTCTATAAAAGAGTTTTACTAAATAAAGGTCAAATTCTACCTAGCAAGTTGTGATTAAACCTAATTTACGACAATACTATATGAGAGATACGCGTATCGGACATACAAGTTCAGAACACATTTAAATGGACCAATTCACACGGCACGGGCGATGGTTACTGTATCGCGATACCAATTTTTTCTATCTCGCACAACCAGCCTAATTACCTTTATGATACACTAATTGGTAAACATCCTTTTAAAAATTCCCGATGATGGTCGAAATTGATCTGAAACGAATTGAAACCCAGATCAATTCGTGAGTTGAGTTCGTATGTGAATGTGGAATAGCAGAACACTGGGTGGAATACGATTTGTACTCCTCGGTGACTATGAAACAAATGCTAGAGGAAATACACATAATAAAAACTATTAAAGTCAATTTAACAACTACAATAACATGAAACAACCAGGAAAAATTACCTTGTTACAGCTTCTGCTGTATGAACTGACAGTAAGTTTACAATCTAACAGTGAAGCCAATATTTGAAGAAAAAAAAACTATTTTTTTGCTCTTAATTGACCGATCCAGATCCAGACTTCACAGAGGGAAAATCGTTTGTCAATCGTAATGTTGTACCTTTCTGGCACCTAGGTGATGGTGAAGCCTTAGAGCACCAGAACCAACAATTAAAAGTGCAAGGAGGACTGCTAGGCATTACACAAAATGACAATGCCAGAAATCGTTCCTTCCTTGTGAATCCTGAACAGAACCGAATTTCAAATGAAGCAAACAAAGTTAAAGTTGTCCTTAAAGGCCAAATTGTATCTAAAATCTGAAATGAGACGTGTTCAGTGATCCAGTCCTTTACAAAATAGAATCTGAAATGATAGGAAGATAAAATAACATATGTGTCAAGCCTTCGGATCATACAGGAAGAAGCAGATGCAAAAATCATACTTATGATTACGGGGTATACTTATCATAACCATAACAAGGAGACAGAACAACGCACGTTTATTTGCCAGACAAAGATGTTCTGCTTTTAGCCTTAAGGCGATTTCCATAATTGACATCACAATTAGGAATTTTCCTTGAGCGGAGAATAAAAAGGTTGACTCACATTCTTCAAAAATGTGATATTGGACTCCTGTGATGTTACTCAATACAAGTAATTCAATTCTTAAATGCAGCTCCTATCCACACGTTACCGGAATCACACAAATGTGCCGCAGTCCCTTGACTTCATGCTTTTCCTGGTTTAGATATCACTGGGTCATTTTCAAATGAAGAGAAGTTCGAAGTGGCGAATAACATCAATTCCGTCATTAGAGACCTACTAGAGAGCAAAGCTTGGTAGAACACTCACTCTTCCAGACGCTGTCAGATACGCTTTGGAGTCATTCGTTTCTCAACTATATTTTCTAAAAACTACAAAGACTGAAATTGGAGATGTCCGATGTTGGCTATTCACAAAAAAATGCCAAGATGAAAATCTTCAAGCAGCTAAAGCTGCTTCAACTCCTACAATGTTACGATTTTATCTTCGAGGGGAATAAATAATATATTAAACCTAAGCCAGTCAGTCATACCTTCACCACTCATCTATGGATGGACGAACGTAAAAAGAATATTTGAACCAATCGCGTGCACCTTGTGTTCCAGACTCCATGGCAGAGCGTTTTGGTTGCACGTGCTCCCAACGTCACTGTTATCCACTATGCACTTGTCTCATTTATGGACCGAAGTGTACAGAAATATGTAGATGTGAAGGTGTAGTATGTCAAAGTTCGTATCACAATAAAAATCATGATATAACCTCCCTTTTCGTCTCCCGCAGTATAGTAGCGATTTGCGGGGCCCCGTCGAGATTTTGGCGGAGGGGCTGATGCCCCAGGCTGGGGTCCCCACCGAGAAACGTCCCCACAGAAGAGGGGGGCTAGAGTCCCAGGGGGCCCAGATTTCGTCAATTAAGACTCTTTATTGTCGTACGAACGTAGAATTGGGTAACTGGGATCGGCTGGGGGAAAGTTCCCAGAGAAGATAGGGCCCGCTGGAGCTGGAGCGTTGGGGGCTGAGATATATCGATTTTCGTTTTTTGTGAATTTTAGTAATGTGACGCTGGCACTCGTGACAAGACCCTTGGGATTGCTTCCGCCATTGGTTGTTGTTTACGCTAAGAGGCAGCGTTTGTTGAGATAAGCATGACGTCACCGGAGTGAATGTGTTGTCTAGACGAATTTCTGAGAAATAGCGTGAGAACCATAACAGAAACGACGTAGTGTGCAATGGCAACGGATATTCGTCATTGATGAACAAGATGAAATTCCAGGAATTTCATAGATTGTTTGGCATCTCACTCTAACTCATCGGTTTTTTTTCTGTCTTTGTCTTTGAGAATGACGCGGTTAGCTGCGGGCGGGGTAAAGGGGAAGAGGGGATTCCAACGCTTGATATTGGAGAGAGTGCGCTGCAGCGTCCATTTTAAAGAAAGCGCGCTAAGAGTTCAGACGTACCTGTTGGTGCTCAGTAGTGAAATTTTACTTGTGATTTTGCCGGTTTAATTGCAAAGGTGAGTTTTTGTCTGTACATAGAGTGATTGTACGCGTGTGTGTCAATAGAAATCGTTTGAGCGTTTTTATACTGTTCATTTCACCTTGTGAATTTTCTGCTATTAATTTTTTTTGCAAAGTGTTGCGTCCATATATACAGCGTGTATGGAACAAAATAGTATTAGAGCATATATACAGTGCGTATCAAATTTTTCCATTTCATATACAGCGTGAATGAAAAAGATTCCATAGATACAGCGTGTGTGGAACAAAATATATACATGAATGAGGGAAGCTGAATACACTTGTTAGTAATAAATGAAGCGAAGAACTTGTATATAAGTGTATAAATTTATTATTTATCGCAAAGCGCTTTCGACTTGCGTCACCTTCAGTGCTTACCTGGAAGTAAATACTCTAATTTAAAAATTCACAAAGTGCTGCAATTAGAGCAGTCAGCCTGGCTCAAACCATACATTGAATTAAACACGAGAAATACGCGCAGAAGCAAAAACTACTTTCGGCAAAAATAACTACAAACATCGTGTAGTGAAAATGGTCTCAAAATAGGAGGGGCGATTTGGCGCGAAAAATTTAAGTTTCAGCCCAAATTTCAAGAATTGCACTATTTTCGATGAGGACCTCATCGCTATCGAGATGGCAAAAACGAATTTGTTGTTCAATAACCCCCTGTACTTCGGAATGTCAATACTTGGCATTTCCAAGGTGTGTGTGTATGATTTTAATCACGGCTTCATGATGGAAAAATACACGAGCGATCAGTGCAAGTTGATGTACACGGATACTGATTCGCTGATTTACGAGATCAAATCCGATGACATTTATCAGAATTTATTGAAATCAAACATTGAAAAATTCGATACAAGCGATTACCCCACCAATAACCCTTATGGCATTATCCTTGCAAAAAAAAGTCCCCGGCTTGATGAAAGACGAAGCGAATGGTCAAATTATGACGGATTTCATGGGACTCCGTTCGAAGCTGTACACCTATAAGATACAGGGTAGAAAATGCGTCAAAAAATCCAAAGGAGTGAAATACAGCGTTGTCCAAAATAAAATCACTTTTGACGACTATGTAGAATGTTTGAAAAATCAGCGTGAGAAAGTCACATCTCAACGCTGTATTCGCTCTTTTGCGCACAACGTTTTTAGTGTTGAGCAAACAAAAATCGCCACATGACGACAAACGGTGTTTGATTGCCGGCTCTCATGATACTCTGCCATGGGGGCATTACAATTTCATGAATATGTAAAATTGTTTCAGCCCCACCATGGCACACTGTATGCAAAATTTGAGTTATCAAGAAATTATCAGAGCCGCATCATCTCTAGCACAATTTATTGAGACTTCACCTTTGCCGTGGTCCATCACGGAGAATATTGTAAAAATGTGGTCCGCCGCAAAATGGGGAGAATTAGTAGACAGTTTAGTAGTTTACAGTCTGGCGCACTTGGAGTACACACGAGAACTTGATGTCGCAGACAGAAAAGACGCACTCGCCACCGAATACTCGTCTATACATTTCACTGAAGATGTCTATTGCGCATGGATGAACCAGTACTATATTCCAAACTACGGATTACGTCTGTGTCATACTTGTTTCAAAGCCTTCAGAAAGGCCATGCAACACCATACATTTCACAGTATCAGAGACCATAAACACATCGTCTACAATTCGAATAACTTCAGGGAATTGTATCGGAATCCTTCATCATGGTGTCACAACAGATTTGACGAGGTACTATTCACGCTGAAAACAAGCGATTCATGTCATTAAGACTTACATTCATACGATTACAAAGGTCATCGTTTCGAAACGCCTCCTCCGCATAACCGCTTCATTGGCTCTGGCGATAAGGATTCTGATCTTGATTGAATCAAGACAAAAATATACAAAAATATGCGAAAAATGAATAGTGGAATTGTGGAAAACTATAAATCTTTTATTATTTTTATATTGTGATTATTATTGTTATTGTATCAATAGATGTATGAAATGAATTTTTTAGACTTTTCTTTTGTTGAACGAATGTGTGTTCATTTTTCAATCAAAAAATGCATCATTGTGATGCAAAACTGAGTGCTTTTTTCGATAAAAAAAGTACACATTTTTAGCTCAAAGAACATATCGAAAAAAGTACACATTTTTAAGTAAAAAAATAACGCGTTTTTCTATCAAAAAAGTACCCATTTTTGAGTCGAAAAACAGCACTTTCTTCGATCAATAAAAGTACCCATTTTTGAGTCGGAAAATATCACTTTTTTTGATCAAAAAGAGACTCCAAATTTGACATGGTAGTCGAAACGAGTGAATTTCAGTAAAAGTTCAGTCACTGAACTGAGACTCAGCCACTGAAAAAAAGTACTGCCACCATGTCAATTTTGGAGTGAGTTTTTTCAATCAAAAAAGTACCCATTTTTGAGTCGAAAAACAGCACTTTTTTCGATCAATAAAAGTACCCATTTTTGAGTCGGAAAATATCACTTTTTTTGATCAAAAAGAGACTCCAAATTTGACATGGTAGTCGAAACGAGTGAATTCATTAAAAGTTCAGTCACTGAACTGAGACTCAGCCACTGAAAAAAAGTACTGCCACCATGTCAATTTTGGAGTGAGTTTTTTCAATCAAAAAGAGCATCGTTTTTTAGCCTAAAAATGAGCACTTTTTTCGCTCAAAAAGAGCATCATTTTGCGTCTTAAAATGGGCACTTTTTTCGCTAATTTTTGAGCATAGAAAATGTAGGTTAAAAAGATCGAATTTTTTTGAATGAAAATAAAACAAAAATGTACTAAGACACATATATTTTTAATAAATTCCCAATTGGTGCTCTATATACTACGCATGTGTCGCACAGAGCGGCACATCGTGAACAGCACACCAAGTGTCAACAAGGTAGAAACAACACAGAGCGCTCATTCATAAGACAAACAAGTCACGTCATTATAGTGTTCTGTGGTGAGTCTACACTGACATCATCTATGGGCTTACTGTCATCCATGGGCTTTCCGTCATCTGTCACTCGTCACACTGTGATATCAGCGCCAATGAGGTGTCATCTGTCACCTGTCGCACTGCGATATCAGCGCCAACTGTCGGCGGAGTGTCATCTGTCACCGGCCTTCGTTCTGGAGGTATATCAACCTCATCGGTCGGTTCTACCGCCACCACTGAAGTCTGATAATTGTTGTTGTTGTTGTGGCGATAATTTCGAACAAATTCACAATTTTGACTCCATTCGTGATGGTCAGCCATTGGATCGTCATTCGGCTGCCATTGGAATCCTTCAACACCACACACACGACACAAGACAACATCATACTAGCCGGTGTACGTGAAACCAGCTCTGGCCAACGCACTCGGCGAAAATGACGAAGTCCAGCCTCGATCAAGGGCCCCAGAATGCTTCCCTGTGTTACACCTGAAGAGGTTTCTTTTAGGGATGACCATGAGTAATCATCAAGTTTGACCCTCTGAAATTGGCCTGTGAGATAGCTGGTCATCCATTCAAGAGAAATGTCATCAAATTCTATGAACTTGAGCTTGCTAATGAGCAAATCGAATTATTGTAGGAGCAATAGTTGAAGAAGAAGAAATCATAAAATCATCTCTACGACGAACAAGTAGTGTAAGTTGGATCGTTTGATTATCGGTGAATATTGCGGCAAAAACATATAATTTCTCCAGTTCTGTTCTTGAATGAAATACATAGCTCGCCTGCGCCATCTTACAGTTCAGAAAAGAGAAATATGTCACTTCATGTCAACCTTAATTTCAAAGTTTTGGCGTCACAACCTTTCATGACAACGATTTTTCATGACAAATTAATGAAATATATAGACAAACAGGCACAGTCAAATTAATTTTTATCATTATCATCTCCATCATCACTTGGCTGAATTTGTAGTAACTCTGGTTTTTTATTGGGCGGAGACCTCGGGGGCCTCGTTTTTCGAATTCATTGGCCTCTGCTGAATTTTGTCTAAGAATTTGGTTGAATTGGTAGTATCTACGGGGCTGAGACCACGGGGACTCCGTTATTCGAATTCAGTGGCTTTTGTTGAGTCCTGTCAATAGATTTGATTGAAGCGAAGTGGTCGTGGTGTTAGAGCATTTGCCTTCCACCCAGACGGACCGGGTTCGATTCCCGCCGTCTGCCATGGAGCTAGAGTGGTTCGGAATCCAGTTTTATTCAAACTGTAGGTCCCGGATCTCCCTTGCTCGCACAAACTTTGCTTTTGGGGGGTTTTCTCTGAAAACCTTGGTGATTCGTAGAAACAAGTAAAAAAAATTGTAGTGTCTCCGGTGGCGAACTTGGAAACCTCGTTTTTTGAATTCAGTGGCCTCTGCTGGGTCCTGTCTGAATTTGATTGATTTTGAATTGTCTCCAGTTTCTTATTGGATGTAGACCTGGGGGATCTCGATATTCGAATTCAGTGACCTCTGCTGAGTCCTGTCTATGATTTTGGTTGCATTTGTTGTGTCTCTGGTGTTGGGTGGAGACCTCGTTACTTGAATTCAATGGCCTATTGTCCGTGAATTTGATGGAAGGTGCAGTGCTTCCGGTTTTGTTGGATGGAGACCTCGGGGGCCTCATTATTCGGTTTCAATGTCCTTTGCTGTGTTCTGTCAACAAATTCCAGGAAATTTGTTGCACGCGCCCTCAGATTTGTCTTTGATGGAGACCTCATTGTTCAAACTCAACACCCCGTACTGAGTTATGTGTGCAAGTTTCAAAAAATATAATAGGAAAGTTTGAACCGAAATTATTATAATAATTATTTAAAAAGGAATTGGATGTTTTCCACCATCATGAATCATGACCTTGTATGCGTCTCATCAATGTTGACTTTTTACCATAAACCTCAGCTGAAAAGTAAATACGCCATCAAAAATCAGTAAGTCGCCCCGGAGCGCCACGGCAAATAATAATAATAGCCGTCCTCTACCCGCATAGGCCATGCCTTTGGGTACACTCTACGAGTGTTTAGAGGAAGTATTATTATTATTATTATTATTATTATTATATTTATATAATGTAGATAATACAGTAGATAAATAATTCATTATTGAAGAGAAAGAAATCACAAAATCATCTCCACAACGAACAAGAAATGTAATAATAATTACTATTATTAGTAATCCAGCAATTCGTAATATAGCTACATAATGCATTGAACCACATTACCACAATTAATACCAGCTGATAATAATCATCCTGTGAGCTATTTCACAGTAATTCGAATAATGTTGAGATTTAGCAACAATGCAGTAGCAGTAGGGTTGACCGTTGGATATTCGGTAGATATTTCAGCAGAAAACTGTAATTTATTTGGAAATATTATAAAAGATCGCTGTCACTATGCCATCTTACAGTTCAGACACGCGAAATATTTGACTTTATATGAACCCTAACAACTATTCATTGGAAATAAATAGTCTAACGACTCGAACCAGTCGTGGCTATACATTGACAATAAAGTTGTAACTCACGTTTGGGTTGTTCAAAATGGACTGCAACCAAGGGGCTCAAGTAGCCTTCTTGATTCTTGAACGGAAAGTACTTTGACAAGAATCCTCTCTGCGGTATGTATCGTAATGGACCAATGTTTTCTTTATCAGCTGGATTTTCTCCTTCACAGGTGACCCAGACCATTTCATGCTGCGAATGAAAATTTATTTATTACGTTATTTCGATCAGAATAAAAAAAATATTTTGAACAAATACCTCATTGGTTCTTGAAGCAACTTCAATATCTTTCTTGAGGTAGTCGCTCATTATGTCAGGCCCAGGACAATTAGTAGCATTATAGTATTCAGGTTGCCAGTTGTATATCTGTGAAAAATAGATTAATTGTCATTATATTTCAACTTTTCTGCGTAAAAGAAATGCATAACACATTCCTCCATCATGTTCAAAAGCAGTCTACAGATTCAATTAAGTAGTCAAACCAGCGGATCTTCATAAGTGTGTCATCCATTATGATGTGACAGAGAACTAACTTCTCATTGCATCTCTGTTTAACCCGCATGCAAGTAGACCATTGGCGCAGCCAGGGGAAGGTGGCTTTAGGGCCGCAGCCCCCCCCCCAAGACATTAAATTACTACTGCAATTCATAAAAACTGGATAAAAAAAAAAATTCTGGTAACTGATAAATCGTATGTTCAGCCGCCTCCTCAAACTGGAAGTTTGCTGTTTCACTGAAGTAGACCCAAATATAATCAGAAACTAGTGTAAAAAGACGGTACTGAATGTCAATCCTAGCAAAACGATACAGGTTCCATTCACTGAGATACTGGAGTACGAACTCGAAACCCCAACTCTGAATAGAATATAGCTAACATGTTCCAAGGAGGTGCAATATCTGGACCAAAAACTGAAATGGAACAATAAAATCAACCTTACTCTTTCTAGGGCTATAGAGGTGAGCTAGACATTTTTAGTGATTTTTTTTGTATACCATCAGTTCGAATCGTCTGATGTAGAGGCTTGATATAATTACGTAATCCAGCGTGAAGGATGTAAGATTTAAGAAACAGCTGATACGAGTATCAGAACTTTCCTTAAATGTCCACTTAACGGAAGAGTGTTACTATAAGCCCTAGAGGTTCCAACGACAGCAGCAGTTCAACCATATCATGCGGTATGCAGCTAATGAACGAAACAGATTACAATGTCGACTGTATTCCTTGGAATTACTTCATTAACCTTTTTTTCAATATGAACCATTTGTTTCCTTCACCGTCCTAAGAGATTTTTAAATGGTCGATATAATGACATATGAATCTGAAATTAGTATTGTGATATTTCAGATAATTCGAGTTTGAGAATTGAATTGTTGGAATAACCTCGTGATGAACTGAACAAAGCAACGAATCCTGGCAAAGAAACGTTCTGTGAGTTCTCAAAGTAATGAGAAAGGGTTGGGAAGACTGAATTTGGCAGGTCCATCTTGATAAAACTCCTAACGGTAATAATTCTTAAATTTTTTTAATAATTCACTATGAGTCATCCAAATCTCCAGCTCCAGCTTCAACTTTGTAAAACCTCGGAATTGCAATGTTCTCTCAACGAAACGTCCGTAATAATGAATCCTTCTGGAAAGGCAGAAAAAATGTACATGTTCGAATGAAAATAATAATAATAATGAGATATTTGGTTACGCTGAAGAGACACTGAAACCATTTCGAAATAGATACCACTAGTTTTCATATTACAAAATTAACTGACTTCTTATCTTATTTTTTGTTAATGCAACAATCACAGTTTTCATTTTAAGACTTTCCCGAACATAACTTTAAGGGACTGACATATTTCAAACCACCAAACGCCTTCCTGTCCAAACCGACTTATATTTTCCATCATCTTATGTGTAAGTGAGAGTAACAGTAACAGAAGTTTTCGATATGGCGACCGACATATGAGACTCAAATATTTTTTACTCAGATTGGTAAAAATTTATATTCACCCTCTGTTTATTGCATATACACATTCGCATTTCTTCGCTCCATAGCACTCCCACTGAATATGATAAACAGTTTATTGACGTTGAAAAGGGGAACATTCTCCATAAAAATTGAAAAATTAAAAATATTATTTTTATTGTAGTATCTAACAGAAAACAACTACTTTCCCGGCTAATGCCACGCTGAACATTTAACTACATCTGATATATGTATCTGAAGGTAAAAATTCGCATTTAGGTACATTCAGATAGTTCTTTTTTTATTTATATCTAGTTTTCATTGAAAATTCATTAAATAAATTAGATGGGAGAATGTCATTCAAAAATATCACCAACAGAAATCGTTCATTTAATTGAAGCAAGGTTCGCTTCTCTTGCATTTAATCCCTAATACATTTTGTCGACGAAGATATATTTTGCTTTGCCAAGCTCATCAGAGAAATTGGAAAACTAGAGATACATAAAAAACAACTATCTGAATGAAAATGCAAATTTTCACTTTCAGATTTTTTCTTTCCTTTCAGTTAGAGTCTTTTCATAATATCTATCAGATGTAGTTCAATGTCCAACGTGGCTTGTGCCGGTGAAGTAGTTGTTTTCTGTTAGATATTACAAATAAATCACATTTTTCATTTTTCAATTTTCATGGAGAATGTTCCCCTTTTCAACATGAATACCTCCCAAGAGGTTATCTTGAACGATGGAAAATATTGACTAAAGTTTGTCTTTCAGCCGCAGATGATTCCACAACAGATCTCATGAACATCCTGTTCATATTTCCGAAAGAAAATCAAAGAATATATTAACTTTTAACAATTTTAGGCTCAAATACAGGTACTTCTAGCCGTTGGGATCTTCTGGAAATTATGTTGTTATATACAGACAAATGTATAAATTGAAACACATTTAAATGACAGCTATGTACAATAGACCGTCAGATTATGACAAATTTTGCTGACTCATTTTGTCTTTTCTGGGATTTTAACAATTTGAAATTATGTCAGTGTTGAGCTCAAAAAATGAAAATTTGTGTGCCAGTGTGCTAGGCATATGGAAAATTCCGAGAAAAATAATTTTCCTTGTGCAGAAATCTCTTGTTAATAGCATTTCAACACATAAACAGGTAGGAACAATTTAATAGTGAAAAATCAAAGCCATAAAGTATGTATGTACTTTTGTAGTGAATAAGGGAGCGATCTTGTAAAAGAATACTCCGTTGCTGATGCATTTTCTCGCTTATGACAATCGACAGAATTGAATTTGATATCGGTAGGAACCAAAAAAAAAACCCATAAGCCGGTCAGTCGTTGGGCTGAATTTTCTGGCCAGAAAATGTTGTGAATTTTGTTTCATATGCCTAGCACACACGTCCGATCGCTGAATTTTCATTTTTCGAGCTTACATGATTTTCAGTGGTTAAAATCCCAGAAAAGAGAAAATGAGTCAGCAAAATCTGTCATTAACTGACATAAAACAAAAAAAAATGTGGAGGTAATGCTGGAAACACGCAGATCCAGAGCGTCTCTAAGGGGGAATCCACCACTGAGTTGAAGTGGCTGCCAGCTCTTAATAACAGCTGTTAATAACAGAGCTTTTTTTATACAAATAAAATTACCTTGTTCAACTTGAGGAATATACATGGACCGCCCTTTTCGTCTTCAAATCCAAATCCTGATTCTGTCAAACAGGGTTTCCATTTTCCATCAGGTTTCACATCGCAAACTTTCCCTTGTTGAGGACGGTCAAAGGGTCCAGGACAATCCTGAACATTGGGGGAGCGGGTAGCATCATCTCTTTCATACGCTGAAATAATATTAGTTGAATTTTCATAAGAAATAAAAACTGTATCTAGTCAATAACTAAGTTAATCTGATGACCATGGAGCCGATTGTCACAGCTGATGATGCTAACCTCGTTACCAAAACGTACGTCGAGTAAAGTAATGGATGGTTTTGCTGAAGTGGAGACATATTCTTCAAATCACTGAAAGAGCCAACTTAGTCTATTTTTGATCATAAACAATATTATATTGATATGAATTGTTTTCCTCATGTGCGTTTTTGAAGGTATATACAGTGACCACCAAAAAGTATGAACCATATGGAAAAAAAGTTTATCATTAGGGTATTGGAAAAAAAAAATCTGGTGAAAAGTTTGTGAATATCGAATAACCTGAAAATCGATTTTGAGACATGTCACGTGATCCCTGGTATGACGGCAAAATGAAAAAAATTGCTATGAAAGGGCAAACAGCGGGGTAGGATGGCAAGATATCGAAAAAAGTTATTTGAAAAAGTTGCTCAGAATTCAATTTTATACTAGGTTTAGGTTAGGTTTAAATGTGAGTGAGCCCATATCAGGCTCTCCACTGCGGCCAATGGCCTATTGTGGCTCAATTTTATACTAACAAATGGAGATTGACAAGAAAATTGAAAGTAACAATTTTTTTGGAATATTTTCCTATCTATATGAAAATGTCAAATTTTTTCCTTACGAATAGCTTGACTATACTAAAAAATTTGTATTCTAATGATGATGACAAAACTTCCTCATTTTCTCCACACCAGGGAGCACTAAATTTAAAAAATATGGATTTTTTCAGAACCCTGGCTGTTACATTGTAAATATATCTGATTTTCTCAATTATAGCGATGATAGGGCAATCAAAAAATATCGTGTTTTTTCAATTATAATCAATTTTCTATAATAATCGACTACGAGCGTTTCACTTCGCACGTTATTTTTAAAATGGTGCGTCAAATTAAAGTTGTCAAGATTGCATACGAAGTGAAACACGACTATCATCAATACTTGATTATAATTTGGAAAACACATGTTTTTTGATTATCATGACATCATAGTGGTCGTTGAATTCTTTCATTGGAATAAAAATGTTTCGGTATAGTCAAGCTATTCATATGAAAAAAAAACTGGATATTTTTGATAGAAAAATATAACAAGAAAATTGCTATTATCAATTTTCTTGTATTATACCTTTGAGCTTCGTTATTGAGTATAAAATTGAATTCCAAGCAACTTTTTCGAATATTTTTTTTCGGTATCTTGCCATTTTACCCCACTTTTTGCCTTTTCATAACAATATTTTTCAATTTTCAGCCATACCAGTCATCACATGACATGTGTCAAAATCTATTTTTAGGTTATCAGGCATGCACAAACTTTTTCCCAGGATTTTTTTTTCAATACTCTAATAATAAACGTTTTTCTTTTCTTTTCTGTTCCATTTTACGTCTAATCTCATGTACAGAAATAAACATACTGAATGGTCATTGCTCTACTAATTTTTTGAAGAAGAGTTATATTTTCAGAACTGTGAATATGGAGATTGTTACATGCACAAAACATATATTCCGTATTTTAGTTACACAAGAGTCAAGCTGTAACATTTATTGCATTCTGTAAGGGTATAAAAAAATCTTACTCTTCAAAAAGTCCTTCAGTTCGTCTTGCCAATATTGAACATTGCCTTTGTCACTGCTTCTGTACCAAATTAAAGTACTTTCAACATTACTTTCTGGTGGCATGGGCCTGAATCCCAATCCTGAAAATGAAAATATTAGTTGACCAATGGGGAAAATAAACGTATATGAATACACCAATGCAAAAAGAAGCAGATGAAAATCCATGAAAATTATCGAGTTTTCATTGATTTCATTTCAATTATTAAGTTTCTAGTTGATTTCTCAGATTTCTTCAACATGCCTTCTACAGCGAACTGAGTAATTGAAATTTTTTTTTACCTGGATTATTCCCAATCAGAGACTGTTCAAGTTCCCATTTTGGCTTGGACATGTCCAAAGTTTGATAAAATACTGCCATCAATGCCGAGAAGAAGCCTATCAACGCAGCGTAGAAGAGTAGGTAAAACAATAGAATTTTTCCTGAAATGGAAAATATTTCTCCTATAAAACTATTCGAGAAAATTATGTTTTCATCCCTTCTAACACTTGGGATTATTATTACTCAAAATATACCGTAGTCAAATAGCTAGAAGTAGTTGGAAATATTGCTATTTGTTTAATTGCTATTTGTTTATCAAGGAAAGAATGTGAAGCATTTGAGTGTTTTTAAATTTTCCTTTTTAAATTTTGATTTTTATGTCTACTGCTAGTTACTCAACTCTTTAATACACTCTGTAATTGGACAATTGAAACAATTTAATTTTTTCTACATTCATGCAAAAAGTAAAACTTTATTGAACTATATTCAGTGAAAAAAGAAGTTCTTTATTGCACTAGTGCAATAAAGTTTTTATTGCACTCAGCTGTCATTCAACTTCAACGTACGTGTTGTCATCATGGCAAACATAAATGTTCAAACCCACTACATATTTAGTAGATATTTTGTGAGATTGGCAATACGTTTTAAACAGTTACATATTTAATATTATTTTGTATTAATGTTAGCAGCCAGAGCTAAACAAACAATGCCTTCCCGAGAAAAACTCCATAATAAAAACTGGCCCGCTTTGTTCTGAACCGTCTACCTGCATAGAGCAAAGTGTCTGTACTATGTATGACCACACCTCGTGATAACATACGCGCTCACGGCTGCTACGATTTTGATTTTTATAATGCAACTGTGGTTATACAAAACGTCAGTCAAAAATTGTTTCTGACAATTACAGAATTGAAAGTTTTTAAATGAGTATTATCAATGGAAAATACATGATAGTGATCTGTTTTAATGCAAATCGATAGTAATAATAAATTATTTAAGTTGAGCTTTTCATTTTCCAACACCTAGTGCCTATGACAAAACATATTTAGGCAACCGATTATTCATATAAAGTCACTCTAGTTAAGTAGAAACATAACAATATTAAGTACGTCTGTAACTTTTGCCTCTTATTATGAGATGGCGCCACTTATCTGATTTGAGTATTTTCAAACTGGAAATAATACACAGGATTTTTTTATGACATTTTTTAAATTAATGCTTTTTCTTTCTTTAACATTATTATCGTGAAACCGACACTTTTGAGTCAACTTTGGCAAGCTAAACTTGATAGAACCCTAGCGACTTAACGCAAATTCATTATAAATGTTTCCAAGTTATTGTTGGTCTTCATATTTTTAGGTAAGTAAAACAACTATAATTAATGAAAGATGTTTTATTGATAATGTCTGAAGCTTCCAAGTTTTTTTTTCCTGTTAAAATATCAATTTGGATTATCTCTGTCTCTTGATTTTGCACATAGTTCAAGTCTTCATATTTTTAGCTAACATCGCCAATATAATTAAACCAAGCTGCAACGAGCAACAGTATTTTTTTTCTGCATCCACACCGGCCCTAACCCACGAATAAAATAAATTGCCGCCCCTGAGAACAAAAAAACGAGTTTCGGCTCATGCCGTACCTTCATAAATCATTTTTTGCTTTTTGCATGAACGTAGAAAAAATGTTGTATGCAACTCGTGCAAAAATTGTTTATTGCATTCAACGTGTTCACACTTACTTTTTATACTTGTTGCATAAATAACTATTTTCTTTAATTTTCGTTAACCCAGTCTAATAAACATTACGGAGGGCGCAACGGTGCAAGTTAAGGACATGAATACATCAAACAATAATTTTGGATGAAAATATCATTAGCAGAAAAAATAAGTTATTTGATAATCATCATTGTTTTTGAATGATTTCTTATTTGAACTTAAAAAAAATCTTCAACAAAACAACAAAACGAAACTTATAATAATAATACAAATAGTTATTTATGTATCAAGTGAGTAAAGTGATACTTTTTTTACTCATAGGAGATGTTGACACCCGAAGCCGTAGGCGAAGTGAGGCGGAGTGAGGCGGAGTGAGGCAATTCCTACGAGTGAAAAAAATACTTATTTTATTTATTTATATATTATATTTTTCTACAAACGTCAGAAAATGACAAGGTTCGCGCATTGACAACAATTTGCGATGACACTTTTTTTCAATTTCGTTACCATGACACCGTGCGCGAAGTAATGTGCGAAATACCTATTTCGCATACTGCATGTGAATTATATGGGTCATATTATAACCTATATGGTCCTCAATCAAAAAAAATCCAAAAAATCATTTATTTCTTACTTTATGGTCCTCAATCAGGCAAAAATCCAAGAAAATATTAATTTCTGAATATTTAACAATGATTAAGTAAGACTTTTTAACACTTTTCAAATTGTGACAAAATTTTATACTACCAATTTTTTAGTCTGGCGCTCGGTTACATACCGAGCGACTGGAGGAGAGCACGGGTAACCTTCATTCCCAAAGTAGGAAAGAAGGACCCAACCCTCCCGAAGTCATTCAGACCAATCTGTCTCTCATCCTTCTTACTGAAGACAGTGGAGAAGACGGTAGATAACTACATCAGAACTGAGATACTGAAGAGGGTGACATTGCACCCCGGGCAGCATGCATACAGGGCGGGCAGATCAACGGAAACCGCTCTGTGCGTGCTTACCGAAAGCATCCAGAGATCTCTCGAGCATAAAGAAATGGCCATATGCGCCTTCTTAGACATTCGACAACACCTCTCACGAAGCAATAAATAGGGCCCTAACGAACAATGGAGTAGACAGAACCACATCCAGATGGATGTGCCAAATGCTGGGGCTACAAGAACTGCTGAAACGAAAGTGGGCGATACCAGCTTTCGGATCAGCACAAGCAGGGGATGCCCACAAGGAGGGGTACTATCACCTCTGATGTGGAGTCTCGTAGTAGACGAACTACTCGGAACACTTACCGGGAACGGAGTCACTTGCCTGGGATATGCTGACGACATAGTCATTATGGCCAAAGGCAAATTCGAAGGAACCCTCTGCGATCTCATAAAAAGGGAGCTAGAGACTAACAGAAGATGGTGCCTCTCTGTGGGATTGAGAATTAACTCAACAAAAACCACAATGGTAACATTCACTAGAAGAACAAAGATTCAGCACCTAAGGACTGTTCGCCTCGACGGATCAGATTTAGGATGGCAGCAAGAGGTGAAGTATCTAGGACTAACCCTAGACTCAAAACTGCTCTGGAACAGACACGTAGAAAAGATCGCTAACAAGGCAAAATCATCACTGATGGTGTGCAGGAACATTGCAGGAAAAACGTGGGGCTGTAACCCATCAATACTGCGATGGATGTACACCATGATAGTGAGACCTATGATCACCTACGGAGCAGTAGTGTGGCACGGTAGAACCGAACTTGCCACAACAAAGAAAATCCTGGAGAAAGTACAAAGACTAGCATGTCTTTGCATAACAGGAGCAATGAGGTCAACTCCAACAGCAGCAATGGAGGTCATTCTGGACCTCACTCCTCTCCATCTCACGGTGAGGAGAACTGCTTGGGGAGCAAACCTGAGGTTGGCCAAAGTCGGACTTAAAGGGACAGCACACAGTGTAAGGGGCTCAACCCCCACCGGAAGTGCACACCTTGCCGATCTCCCAACTGACGAAATTACCAGGAAATTTAGTTTCGAGAATTTTTTTCGAACGGAACTAAATATCAAGAAATAATGGAGCACAGAATCCATTCGAGCACTGGGTAAGAATACCATTACATGGTACACGGACGGGTCTAAAACTCCCGACGGAACTGGAGCAGGAGTATTTGGACCTCGTACCAAGTACTCCGAACCCATGGGACACTTCCCCAGCATTTTTCAAGCGGAAATTCACGCCATAGAAAGATGCATTCAGTTCAACCTCGATAGGAACTACCGGAACAAGGAAATTGCAATCCTCTCCGATAGTCAAGCAGCCATCAAAGCGTTGGGCTCATATAACATCAACTCGAAGATGGTCTGGGAATGCCTAGAAAAACTCAATGATCCAGGCAGGAACAACAAGGTGATCCTCCTCTGGGTGCCTGGGCACGTCGGATTAGAGGGAAATGAACAAGCAGACACCCTGGCACGAAAAGGAGCATCAACGCCACTGATCGGGCCAGAACCATTCTGCGGACTTGGAAAATCTTACTTCCAAGAAGAACTCAATAAAACTGAAGAAGCAATGAGAGCAACATTAACCTCAGCAAAACTAGTCTAAAGACAATCACAGGATTTCTAACGGGGCATTGCAGACTCAAAGAACACCTAAGGAAGCTAGGCTTAGAGGAGGACAACACCTGCAGATTCTGTGGGGAACATCCTGAAACACCTCACCACATATTGATGGAGTGTTATGCTGTACACCACAAAAGATTAAATATACTGGGATCACACCAGCTGACTGTGGAAGAAATACCACAAATGGACCCCCTCAAAATCCTAAAATTCCTGAAGGAACTGAGGCTTGAGGGGATGCTGTAAACGAGAACACCTTGAGATAGCAGAAGAAGATGGGGCACAATAGATCTAACTAGGTCGCAGCGCATCAGTCGCCATCCATACCAACCAATACCAATACCAATCATCATTGTTTTTGAATGATTTCTTATTTGAACTTAAAAAAAATCTTCAACAAAACAACAAAACGAAACTTATAATAATAATACAAATAGTTATTTATGTATCAAGTGAGTAAAGTGATACTTTTTTTACTCATAGGAAATGTTGACACCCGAAGCCGTAGGCGAAGTGAGGCGGAGTGAGGCGGAGTGAGGCAATTCCTACGAGTGAAAAAAATACTTATTTTATTTATTTATATATTATATTTTTCTACAAACGTCAGAAAATGACAAGGTTCGCGCATTGACAACAATTTGCGATGACACTTTTTTTCAATTTCGTTACCATGACACCGTGCGCGAAGTAATGTGAAATACCTATTTCGCATACTGCATGTGAATTATATGGGATTTTCATATTATAACCTATATGGTCCTCAATCAAAAAAAATCCAAAAAATCATTTATTTCTTACTTTATGGTTCTCAATCAGGCAAAAATCCAAGAAAATATTAATTTCTGAATATTCAACAATGATTAAGTAAGACTTTTTAACACTTTTCAAATTGTGACAAAATTTTATACTACCAATTTTTTTTTGGCGTTTGTAGAAAAAAATTTGTTTGCATCTTGTATGCGAAATACTTTGGTGATCTCGACTATTACTTTTAATACAAACACTAGATACAAAATAACTATTTTGTAGTTATTTTGTATCTAGTGCACGAAATGCTTCTTTAGTGATCGAGAACTGTTTCATACGTTATGTATAAAATAAACAATAGTAACATGCTATGGGAAATGTGAAACTATAGTAGCTGACAACTTTTATATTGAAGAATATATTTCAAATTGATCATCACTGAAAAAATTGACAACGATTGTGCCGGAATGATACCAAACAGTTATTTGAATCAACCATCCTCTTCTTGTTCTGGTATCGATACAGATACTGTAACGAAGCTTTCAATATGTAATAATTATGTTCAAGAGAATATCCCATCTTCAATATCAATAACTAAACCAACTTAATTTTCAATGTTCAGGCTTATGACTTAGCTACATGTTGAAAAAATGTCGATTATGAAGAAATGTTAGGAAGAGCCTTTCTCTATTGACCTGAAATAATTCTGATTCGTGTTAGGTCTTGCATGAAATGAGGTGTTTATAAAGACAATTTGGGAATTTTGTCTTCTTACGGTCCGCGGGCCATAATGCACCCGCGGGCGGTAAAGTGCCACTTTACGCTAGCTGAACCGGGCGATAAAATGTTCTTTACCGCCCACTAGTGCATAAATAGCTTTTTCAAACTAGCTTCAAAGCAAAGCAAGCTGGGATGGGATTTGAAACTGTCATCAAAAGCATTGTTGAGCTTGACACCAATCGATCCCGGATGATTCTTGACTATGATAATATCGAAATAAGTAAAAATATATAGGATGTCCCATTTAAAAATCGAAAGTTATGATCATTTCCGGTCGAACCGGAAGTACGATAAATCAAGTTAATATGTCAAAAAATGTAAATTGAACTATAATACACCACCCCCAAATTTCGTTTTTTTTATCTTCAATAATAAAAAAGTTATAGGGGTGAGCCACCTTGGAGAATCACCCGGTATAAACAGACATGGTAGAGTCATAATACAAATTCAAAAATTTCTTTGCAATGTTCTCCCATCAACCTTCTGTTTTTTCTGAATGGCGAATATTTCTTGTGCCTTGAAAGTTATACCCCACAGTTCGGTTGACGGAGTGCAAATATGTGTTTACTAAGATTGCATTTTATGGAGCATTTTATACTCTCAACATGGTTACAGGAAGTGAGTTTAGAATCAAATTTATATCCTAGAAACTTATATCGTAGACGTGTCGAATATACTGATCATTCAGCTTCACTAAATACGTGCTATTAATTTGAGTTTTGGGTTGTATTAACAAATTATCATTTTGTAGCATTATGCCCTTCATGAAGCATAGTAGTATATCAGTAGTATATCAGTAGTATATCAGCTGATATAACGAGATTGGTATCAGCTGATATAACGAGATCAACTCAACTCAAAAAAAATAGTCGAGTTCACCAAAGTATTTCGCGCACGAGATGCAAACAAATTTTTTTCTACAAACGTCAAAAAAAAAGTAGTATAAAATTTTTTCACAATTTAAAAAGTGTTAAAAAGCCTTAATTACTGTTGAATATTCAGAAATTAATGATTTCTTGGATTTTCGCTTGATTGAGGACCATAAAGTGAGAAATAAATGATTTCTTGGATTTTTGCTTAATTGAGGACTATATCGGTTAGAATATGAAAATCCCATATAGTTTACATGCAGTGTGTGATATAAGTATTTCGCAGATTACTTCGCGCACGGTGTCATGGTATCGAAGGAAAATGAAAAAAACTTCGCATATTGTCGTCATTGCGCGAATCCTGTCAACAAGGTTCGCGCATTGATAACAATATGCGAAATTCTTTATCTGGTTGTATAATTCCCTTAAGAATTCGGGAATTTGTCAAAAGCATCAAAATCAAAAATCAGTTGAATTCCTTAATTCTCACTAACGAATTGAATCATTAGTAAAAGGGTATTGTTTGCTTTTTATATCCTCAATTTAAAAAAATCCAAGAAATCATTTATTTCTAAATATTCAACAATAATTAAGGCTCTCAATTTTATTTTTATTTTTGAAGTTAGCAACTCGTACGCGAAATACCCAGTCTCGACTATTTTTTTTAACTCAGTTGCGGCTCCTTAAAAAAAATAAGTTCTCGATCACAAAATAACTATTTACTCACGAGTTTCACACGGTTATAATCTGAATTTCAAGATGCAATTTCTGAATTTCATGTGAAAAAGGTGTAGAATCGATACAAACAAAAAGTCGCCATATTAAAACGAAAATTACAAAAAATATTTTTTTTACAATTCTGAAAATTGAAGATGGTTTTCATCATTGGCCTATGTGTTCATGAAGAATATTACGAATTCTTCTTTTATGGATGTTGTGAGTGGAATCAACAAAGGATGTAGGGTTATTTTTGACCATATTATTTGACAAAAGAAGCGACTTCTTCAAATTAATTGATTGTATTATGTATTACTACGAAACAGTTTGTACACAATTGAGTTGTGAAGGCGAAATATTCTCGATTGAAAATGAAAAATTAAAAGAAAATCTGTCAAATATAGTTTATCTGGCGAAAAACTAAACTGCAATCGTCCAGAAGTGCCCATTTATCGTTTTACTGAATCGCATTCAATCCAAATGGAGTTTTTGTGATATGAAGTGGATTATCGAATGTTGAGAGAAACAAAATATAAAAAGTAGAAAAATTCCAATTTCCAGATGATACACGATACTTTTTTCGATTTATTTTAGGTAAGGAAAAAGAGTAGGATTGAGAGAAAAAGGGCTGTAATGGTTCTCAACATATTTCATTTGCTTATATTCGTAATACGTAAAAAATTATTGCATTTTGTTTATAAATCTATTGATGGAACAATATAATCAATTCAATATGTGTTGGTCTCTTCAGTTTCACCTTTAATTTTCTCTGTTTCTGCTGAGTGTGTGGGTCCATGGATGGTTAAGATTCGCAATTAAACCCGGTAGGTGGCGCTAAGATCAGGTTACAAGAAATAAATTTTCCTTTGTGTGACAAAAATATATATTTTTATATTTTTTAAGGATATAGTACTATATAGCAGCTCAGTGGTTGAGACTAAAGCGTTCAAAACCATTGACTGCTGGTCGGCTAGGTTCAAATCCTTAGCGACTTCAGATTTTTATCTGATGGCCCCAGAAAGTGCTAGGAATCGCACGTTAAAAGGTAAGACCTCGTTAATCCTTGGCTCGCACAAGTTTCGACTTTTGAGGGCTGCCGTTTGTAAGGGGACGACAGCTGGTTAACGGAAAAAACAAATTTAACAATTTTAACAATTTTTTTAAGTACTATATAACTACAAAATTCCACCGGCCCCTCAACCCCCCTCCTCTATAGAAAGTTCAGACAGGACAAAGTTATAGACGACTTTTATCATTTTTCATTATGTGACTCCTCTCATAGGAAGATGAATAATGTTTCATCCTGAAATAATGTTGTTGAAGGTTGTATTTCATTTATTTCATTTCACATACAATTTTTGGTAATTACAAGGACCTACCGGATTATTCTCTCAAGGAAAACACAAATATCTATAATAGTTTGTGAACCATGCACTTCATTTCATCTATAATTTGTACAACCATTTCGGACTGTTTATCAACTTAATTTAGCCAACAACAACAAAACAGTTAAACAGTTATATGTCTCATACAGGTCCCCCGAATGATTTATTTCAATATCTGCAAAACAAAAAAAGTTATAGGGGGAGCCCCTTTCCGTGGACACCCGGTATAGGTTCGAATATGAAAATCCCATATAGTTCACATTCAGTGTGTGGAATACGTATTTAGTACATTACTTCGCGCACGGTGTCATGGTAACGTAGTAAAATGAAAAAAAAAGTGTCACTTTGCATATTTTTGTCAATGCGCGAACCTTGTCATTTTCTGACGTTTGTAGAAAAATAAATATTTTTTATTTTTTGAAGATTTCTTTCTCATCTGAACTACTATATAGTACTATATAGTAACTACTATAAAAAACTACAAAATTCCATCGACCTCCTCAACTCCCCACCCCCACAGAAAGTTTAGACAGGACAACGTTACAGATGGCTTTTATAATTTTTCATCAAATTAGCGATAGCATGCAAGTTCAAAACAAGAGATTTTGACTAGTTGGATTTCTCATAGGACTTATCCAATATACAGGGTGACCCAGGGTTGAATCGCCAAACTTTCAGTATCGGTTTTTTCGGTAAAAATAAGATGTTTTCTTCGTATAAACATGTGTCCCAACTTGCTTCGTTTTCGAGATACATTGGGTCAAAGTTTTGTGAAAAAATTATTTTTCTATTCGTTAAAAAAAACCTTTTTGCTGATTTTGACAAAACTTGGCAAGTTCATTTGCAGTAATGAAAGGTTCATTTTAGTATACTTGGAATTGAAAAAACTGATATTTTTCTAAAACTTTGACATCCTGTATCTTGAAAACGAAGCAAGTTGGGACACATGTTTATATAAAGAAAACATCTTATTTTTACCTGAAAAACCGATACTGAACGTTTGGCGGTTTAACTATAACTAAAAACGTCAAATTCAAATGACAAAAGTTCGAAGGCAGTTGAAAGGTGTTTTCTCTGCCGATGTGGGGCCTGTATACGCGAAGGAGGTCGCCGTTTCGAACGTGTAATATAATGATTGTAAATGATTATAATGTCATTGAAAATATTAGTAACCTAGAATAATTAATTAAATAAAAACCCTCGATTGATTCTTTGTCAGAAACTTCCCCTTTTTGAGATAAATTGCAATATCTTTTTTTTTACGATTAGAACTCTCTTGTGTTATATCATTTTGAAGTAACCATAAAATTGGCAATTTATTGATGTAGGGTACAGCAGTAGCCCAGTACGTAGTTTTCACTACGATGGGCTAAACTTCATGAAAAAAAAATCTACTCCCATAATTTCTAATAAAAACATTTCTCACAGCCCCCATCTGAAATGTTTGGAGTATTTTCGTAACGTAGAAGTTAGAATATTTATTCAACAATATTTTACCGAAGTACCAACATCACAAAAAAACTACTGGGAGACATTTATACGGGGAATTTTTTCATAGCAGGTAGGGCACCCTTTGATCTACATTCTCCTTCATTTTGACGGGGTCTTCACGGGACACTGAAGAAAATAATGTTAGGCTTGTCATCATATTGTCGGGATAAAAAAACTGATCATAGCAAGTTGACAAAACTTCTACATCCTACCAACAAACTCAAACTAAAGGTAATATGAAAGTATCACAAAAATTCACCGAGGAAATATCTAATTACAGGGAGATTTCCAAAAAAAAATTGATTCTCGGATTTTCTTCCTTACATATTTTTTGAATGACCCTGTAAATCAAATATAAATTACCTAAATTTAAAATGACCTAATGTCACCTAACATGCAGTACAAAGTATATAAAATTTTATTAAATATAGGATACAGGGACGATCAACTTTCTGACTTGCCCTGTAAAAAATGTTTGCATATCTTATTATTATAAACCAACCAGAAGCATATTCAACCAGATATTGAAATTCATGAAAATTGAATTATATTTCAAGTTTGATTGAGCATCAAAATAAATCAGTTTATGGAATGCTTTAAATAATCCGGAATTTCTGGCCTAATATGTATATTGGAAACGCATGCTATATCATCTCATCTTTTCCAGATTCTGTCGAACCAAAAAGTTATCCTTAGATTTAGTAATCAAATTTCTAAAAATATCTTGTCACCTATCAAAGTTTTTCAGCTCATTAAAAGTGTTGCCATCAATTATTTAGCCCAAGAATAATCCCATCAGGAAACATTAATAGACATGAGACTAATAGTAACACTTTCGTACGTCTTAAAATTTTTTTTTTTTATATTACTACAAGCATTTTATCAGTGGGAAAGATAACGAATGCCAGTAATTTACAATCGCTAGTGCTACTATGTGTTATTTTGAAAATTCAAAATGTAAACCCTTCATGAAAACGGCAGATATTTCAAGTGGGTAAACGTGTCAAAATATATTAAAAATCCATGTCTTTGTCAATTACTTATGATCTTCCAAAGAGTTATTCAATCTGTTGCCAAAATCAGAAAAATTATTTAAGGAAAACCATTTTCCTAATAATCACTAAAAGATGTATGAAAATGTAAAGTGTCGAACAGTTAAAACTTATACCTTAAACTTCTTTCATAATGAGTCTTTCCATTTGTTACGCCAAGCATACCAGATATATAATAATAAAAATAGGGTCTTCATTTGTTCGAAAATAAATGTGGATACAATGTTGGCGACATTTAGCTACAGCCGTTCTTCCATGTATCCAACAAAAAATGGCTATTTATAAATTGCAAAATGAGCGTGTTTTTTACACCAGACATTTGCAAAATCTCACAATTTGGCAATGTGTTATATACAAGTCTTTTTGTAATTTCGTAGGAATCTTTATTCACATAATATGACAAATTGCATAGGGCAACAGTGTCTACATCTATATTGAATTGCATAACACGATTCTCGGATTATGGTTCAGATTAGGTTGCCGAGTAGAGGGTAGCAGAGACACTCCCAGGATCTAACTTTCAGTTGACAAGTAAACCAAATACTCCCATGGGCCAGTTCCTCAGCATTTTCAAGCAAAAATTCACGCATAGAACGGTGCATTTAGTTAACCTCAACAGGAAATACTGGAACAAGGAAATCGTAATCCTCTACGATAGTCAAGCAGCCATCAAAGCGTTGAGCTTCTCTAACATCAACTCGAAGATGATTTGGGAATGCCTAGACGGACTCAATGATCTAGGCAGTAACAACAAGGTGACCCTCCTATGGGTGCTGGGGCACGTCGGAGCCATCAAAGCGTTGAGCTTCTCTAACATCAATTCGAAGATGGTTTGGGAATGCCTAGACGGACTCAATAATCTAGGCAGTAACAACAAGGTGAACCTCCTATGGGTGCTGGGGCACGTCGGAGTGGAGGGCAAAGAACAAGCAGACACCCTGGCACAAAAAGGCGCATCAACGCTATTGATTGGGCCAGAACTATTCTGCGGACTTGTAAAATCTTACTTTCAAGAAGAACTCGATAAAGCTGAAGAAGCAATAAGAGCAACATATTGGCAAAGACATCCAGGGCAGAGGCAGGCCAAAGATCTCCTCGGCAATTTCAACCAAGCAAGATCGAAGACACTGATTAACCCCAGCAAAACTAGTCTGAAGACAATCACGGTATTTCTAATGGGGCATTGCAAACTCAAAAAACACTTAAGGAAGCTAGGCTTAGAGGAGGACAGTACTTGCAGATTCTGTGGGGAACATCCCAAAACACCCCACCATATATTGATGGAGTGTTACGATGTACATCACAAAAGATTGAATATACTGGGATCATACCAGCTAACTGTGGGAGAAATACCACGAGTAGACCCCTTTGAATTCTCCTGAAGGAATTGAGGCTTGAAGGGCTGGTGTGAACGAGAATACCTTGTGATAGCAGAAGAAGATGGAGCACAAGAGATCTACTCAGGTCACATCCATTCTCACCAATACTAATAAGTTGTCAATTATGATTGCACAAGTGGTTTGTATTTTATCGGGTATCAATACAATACAAACCTCGAGTGAAATGGAAACCCAAGAAGTTCACGAGGGAAATGAACCTCAACCTCTAGAGCCATATAAGCTCAGCGAAATATTTTCCATAGTACCCCAGTACGATGGAAATCACAACGTTTCTACAAGAGTGTGATACTGTTCACACGATGGCTGTAGAAGATCAGAAAACTTCAGTAGTCGTACATTCAAAAAATAAAGCAGTTGAGTTAGTGAACTCCCGGAACCCATCCACATGAGACGAAATCAAACGCCTTTCAGAAACTCATTTCGATGATTCTAGAGATCTCACAGCATTAATTCGAGATCTGCAAAGAATAGCCAACTACCAAGTGAGTTGGCATCAACTTTTGCACAACGCAAAAATGCATTAATCAATTCAAAAGCAACCATGACAAGATATCAGAAAACACCACAATCGCATCTAGTCGAAACGATGACACTGAATACCCTTCTGACTAGACTTGAACCGAAAATAGGACACATTTTTAGGGCAGGAAATCCTCCAAATATTCTTTCTGCAATCATTAGAGTCAAGCTGCAATTATCTTACTTTGAGAATCGAAAATTGCAACCTAATCAAAACCAAGCAACAATTCGGAAATCAAACTCAAATGAACCTGTGAAAAGTTGTTCTTTCTGTGGCCGCGTGGGACATTCACTAAACGGATATCGCACCAGAAAAAATTCAGGTCAAAATAATCAGAACTTCTCTAGACCAAACTTCCAGAGACCTCCAGTTCAGAATACAAATAATCGAAGATCATAACAACAACCTGGTCCTAGTCAAAGACCACCACAATTCCAAAATAATTTTAATCAAAAACATTTTCAACGAAACAGACCTCCGGTGATTAAACCAAACCCAACTTTCAATAATCAAAGACCCTTCACGATACAGCCCAATCCGAACTATTGGCCAAATAACCAAAAAACTTACCACATAAATTATCAATAATTTTACTATGATAATTATGATCAGAATCAAGAATCAGTATAGTATGCTAGTAGCTCCGAACCAACCTTCGATTATCAACAAGACTATTATACCGATATTGGTCAAAACTAATACGAATCATTGAACACTGAGAATCAAAACCAGGTTGATGATTTCTCCTAGAACTTTGAAACACACAATCTTCAGTTTGACCCAATAAGGGCGATCCTTCCAACTACTTTCAAGAGGAATCTCCAGACCAAACCATAGCCCACGTTCAACCCAAATTCAAGCAATGAACTTGGACAGTCTCGACCCAACACTGAGCTTCTCAGAACAACAGTTTATCTAAGACTACTTCTATCAGTGAACTCAAAAAATCTCTATTACATCAACGATATTATCAATACTTTCAAAATTCTGGTAAGTACAGGTAAAAACTTTCCATTTTTAAACCAAAAGCTTGTCAAAATTATCGAACTCGCTTCCCAGAAAACATTGCAATTCAACGCATCAACGACCAGAAAATAATAATCGCGGAATCAACCCTGATTCCCTATATACCCAACGATCCCCATAAAATATACATTTACAACTTTGACATTGAATTCGACGGACTTTTGGGCTCCAATTTCTCAGAACACTATAACTGTATGAACAAACAGCTCATTACCAATTTCAAAACTGTCCCTCTTTTCAAAGTGACAGATGACAGCAAACAACCAAAAACAGTCAAATCAAAACAAATTCTCGGAAATCACAATCAGATTTCAATTGAGCCTCGCACTGAAAGAGTCTTCAACTTGAAATGTATAGTACAGTTGTCAAAATAAATGACAATGCTGAATTTTTAACTTCAATAATCAATGTGAACGCGATCCCAAAATTGGTAGTTTTTGTGAATCATTACTGGAACCCATTCAAGAATTTTTAATCAACAACGTCAATGAATAACTTCAAAATCCAAGCATACAGACAGACCAACAACAATTACGTCACGACCACTTAAACGAAGAAGAAAACGAAATTATTTCAAATCTCTGTTAAGAATATTCAGATATCTAGATATCTAGATATCTAAAAGGCGACAATTTGATATTCACCAAAGAAATCAAAAATTTGTTCGACACAAACAATAGTAAAGCAATATTCACCAAATCATACCGTTTTCCACAATTTCATAAAGATGAAGTGAAAAATCAAATATTCAAAATGCTCGATCAAGGTATCATTTAACCTTCGGTATCTCCTTGGTCATCTCTCGTATGGGTCGTGCCACAGAAAATCGATGCCTAAGGGAACCAAAAATGGTGTGTATTCATTGATTACCGCAAACTCAATGAACTCACGATAAGCGACAAATACCCCCTCCCTGAAATCTCTGATATTTTGGATCAATTAGAAAAGTGTCAATATTTCACGACACTCGACTTGGCCTCTGGTTTCCACCAGATCGAAATCGACCCAAAAAACATTCAGAAAACAGCCTTTTCTGTCGAAAATGGTCATAACAAATTCGTTCGTTTGCCACTCAGTTTGAAGAACGCTCCGTCCACCTTTCAGTGCGTCATGGACAATATTCTCATGGGCATCCAGGACGAAAGATGTTTCGTCTATATGGACGACATCATCGTCTATTCCCAACAATTCATGAACACATCTTCCGATTATCTGAAGTTTTTGAACGTCTTCACAAAGCCAATCTCAAAATCCAGCCCGACAAGTGCGAATTTCTCCGCAAGGAAGTCGCTCATCTAGGACACCAAAAACTCTCCAGAACCCAAAAATCCCAAAGACGTCAAATCGTTCCTAGGGCTCTCAGGCTATTACAGAAGGTTCATCCCGAACTTTGCCAAAACTTCAAATCAGAAGGGTATCACTTCCGATTTGGAACAAGCAATGCAGAAACAATGCAGAAATGCATTCGAAAATTCCAAGCAGCCACTCACCACCTTTCCAATTTTGATATACCCTGAATTCTACGAACCCTTCCTTCTCACTGTTGGACCATGGTTTCCCTGTGAACCAGAATTTATTATTTTGTGTGTTGTTCAATTTTATATTTCTGAAAATATATGTCAGATTCTTAAATAATATTTCAAAAGTAAAGTTCTGTTCAAACTGTATTTTATTCAGATATATTATCGTATAGGTTATGGGCCCAGATCAAGCTTGAATAAGGTAGTGCTCTATTTGAGTGTTGAGGCAGTTGTAATAAGCTAGTATGGAGTCTTTGGAGACAACATTTTGTTTTTCCAAGCTGAATAATCACAATTATTAACCCTGGAAGTTTAAAATGAAGATGATGTTGATAAGAGAAGGAAGGGCCCTGAAAAGTCACTACTGAAAAAGATCCTGATACTGCTGCAGAGAAAGTAAAGTGGATTGATTTGGACATGAAAGCTCAAAGTACAATTTCGCTTTCAGTGGAGAATAACCAGATCATCCATATATGTGATGCCAAGTCTGCAAAATAGATGCGGGATAATCTACAGAGAGCCCACGAAAGAGCCAATCTGAATAATAAGTTATATCTTCTCCGGAAACTCTATCACACCAAACTAGATACTGATAAATCGATGTCCGAATATATCAGGAATACTCTCGAAATGGTAAAATTGTTAAGAAGAATCGGTTAAGTCATTGGGGATGTTCACGCAGCTGCTTTACTTCTTGAAGGACTACCAGACAAATATAATACTCTGATGCAAGCTCTTGATGCCTGTCTCGATGATGAGTTGAATATGTCAAAGGCAAATTAGTTGACAAATACAACAGAAGACACGAAAATAGTGCAGAAACTACAGTTGAGAACAATTGGCAAGAATATTGCTTTAGTGAAAACCATAAAAATGAGAGCGACGGAAATACGAATTGGTACATAGATTCAGGTGCTTCCATCAATTTGGAACATGATAGTGATACAATTACAGTTAAGAATGGAGAACAAATGATTTGCAAAGTATCAGGAAGAACTGAGACAGTCCGTATCAAAGATGTATTATATGTGCCTGATTTGCATTCCAGTTTACTGTCTGATAAACGTCTGACAGAAAACTGTTTCAATATCAGTTTCGTACATGATATCTATCCAATAAAATGTGAAAATAAGACCATTGTAGTGGGTAGAATTGAAAACGGACTATTTAAGTTGATTTTAAATTAACCAAGGGTCAATCTCTGTCGAAAAGCATACTGACTGTATCCATGTTTGGCATCTACGATTAGGCCATAGAAATCCAGAAGACATCAAGAAACATGTTGAAATGCGGTTAGCAGATGGAATAAAACTGAGTAATTGTCAAAAATACTTGAAATGTGTCACTTGTGTGAAAGGAAAACTGACCAAGAAACCATTGTCGAAAGCATTCGAATAAATGTCTTGATCTCATTCATTCAGACGTATGTGGTCCCATGAAAATCGAAGCGCCAGGAAAAAAACCATATTTTGTCAGTTTTATTGATGATTCCTCCCGGTACTGTAACATATAGGTATTTATCGCATAACAAAAGCGAAGTTGCCGACAAATTAGAAGACTACATAGCTGCAGTGAAAAATAAATTTGAAAAAGCGCCCAAAGCATTCAGATTCGACAATGGTGGAGAATTTTCTTCGGAAAAAGTTGATCATATTTTGAGGAAAAATGGTATAGCAACACAGAAGACTGCACCCTACAAACAGAATGGTATTGCAGAACGTAAAAACCGGACTTTATTTGAGTCGGCCAGATGCATGCTGATTGACGCTGAACTTCCGAACACATATTGGGGTGAAGCTATAAACACTGCTAATTATTTACAAAATCGACTTCCAAGTAAAGCTATAGACACAACACCTTATGAGATTTGAGAAGGCCAACTGCCACATTTAGATCACTTGAGAAAGCTTTGGATGTACTGCATATACCTACATTCCGAAAGAGAAAGGAAGCAAGTTAGATGAAAAAGCTAAAGAAAGAGTTTTAGTAGGGTACTCTGAGATTCATGGATGTTACAAAGTTTTGGATCCATCTACTGATAAAATAACAATCAGCAGGACAGCAGTTTATGGAAAATCAACATTCTACGAGCTATGGAATCAAACGAATCGAAAGCACTTCAGAGGAAGAAAATATTGAAGTAAATGTGAAAAGACCAGAGATGGTGCAAAGTGAAGTAGAAGAAAATACTCGTAGTTCTGAATGTGAAAGGGAAGACAGTGCTTCGTTGAATGAAATCCAAGTAATAAGAAGATCTGCTAGAAATAATAAAAGAGTACATGCAGAAAAATTGACCTATATTGCAAAGTCGACTTATATTCAAGAACCAGAATCGTGGAGTGACTTTGAAATTTCCAGATATTGAAAAACGAAAATGGATGAAGGCCATGAAAAATGAGTTAGAATCATTCCAAAAAAAGAAACTATGGTCTCTGACAAACCTCTCAGAGAATAAGAAATCGGTTGTTTCTAAATGGGTTTTTAAAATCAAAACTGATGCAGAAAGTAATATAACGAAATATAAAGCAAAAGGTTTCACGCAAAAATACGAAAAGATTTTGATACTATATTTTCCCCTGTATTGAAACAAAGTACTCGCGGGATTTTGTTGACAATAGCCGCTGTTAACAAATTCAATGTCATGCATTACGATGTGAAAACCGGTTTTTTGAACGGTAAATTGAAAGAAGAGCTTTGTGTGATGAAGAAACTCGGAGATAATTTGAACAGATTTTTCGATATCGTGTATTTGAGTGATATAACTTATTTCCTGGGAATACTAATTCGAAGGACTGAAGATGGAAGTTTTCAACTTGATCAGGAGAAAGAGATTGATAAACTAGTTCAAGAATTCAGCTTGAAGGATGCTGCACCTGTTTCCATCCCAATGAATACTGGTTACCAGAAGTTGACAGAGATTGGTGAATATCTTCCAAATAATGAGGAGTATAGAATGGCAGTGAGGGTTCTTCTCTATTTATCCACGTTATCACGACCGGATATTGCTACTGGAGTTGGTTATTTTACAAGAAAAGTGAGCAATCCACGTCAGATTGATTGGAATGCTGTCAGAAAGATGATACGATATCTCAAAGGAATCAGTCATTTCAAATTGAAAATAAGTTCCGGTGTAAATATTATTTTGAATGAATATGTGGACTCCGACTGGGCAGGAGATATGTCAGATCGAATGTCAGTGAGCAGTTTTGTGTTATTCCTTGGAACAAATTCTGTTTACTGGTGTAACAAGAAACAAACATCCGTTTCCCTATCGGCGACTGGAGCCCAATATATTGCTGCTGCTCATGCAAGTCAAGAGATTATTTGGCCGAGATGTTTCATCGATGATTTTGTTATAGAATGTAATGAATTCTCCGATCGTTGTCAAGGAATGTTCTCCCAAAATAACGACAGTGATTGAGTTGAGTTATTGAACCTCTTTTATAACTTGGGATTATTTCTGTCCCACTGGTAAACTGCAAAAGTACAACCAGTCCCCAAAAAGGAGAAAGAGACCATACCTAGCAACAACAGACCTATTGCACTGGTATCTGATATTTCGAAGGACACGGAAAATGTTATCAACATCGAGCTCATGGAATATCTAAAACGCTCAAGAGTTATCAATGATCGACAATATAGTTTCCGGCATCAGAGAGCAACTGGTGACTTGCTTGCGTATGTCTAACATATTTGGCAGCAATCTATAGAATATATGATGAAACTCAGTCCACTGCATAAAATATCTCCAAGGCACCAGGGAATCCTTGCCAAACTTCCATCTTATTGGTTGCCTCCCTGATTGTATTCCTTGCTATCTAGCCTTTTCTCAGACTGATCTCTCCATGTGGTGGTCGTTGAAGAATCATCTGACACTCTAATAATAAAAGCTAGTGTTCTGCAGGGATTCATTCTAGAACCATCCATGTTCCTTCTCCACATCAATGATTCGGTGGGAGCAATCTCTTGTCCAGTGCACAGCTTTGTCGATGATGTCACCCTCCATGCTGCTTTCTCTTTCAAAGCTCCGATATCAGCCAGTGAAAGCAGGAATGAACGGGAAAGAATCGTGAACGAAATAAATACGGAATAGGTAAACATTCTAGAAGGGGAATCCAACAACTTGGTGGAATTCAGTGCGGATAAAACTCAAGCATGTTTTTTCTAGAATGGACGATCTCAAAGGAGCCAGCGTAATCACTGTAGCCAGCGTAACTATGTCAGGAGCATCCGACCAATAGAATCTTTCATTTTAATGCTTGTTATAACCTTCAGCAGTACCCTCTCATGGAAAAACGATATGAGATACATTGCCAAAGAACCTCTCAAAAGCTTGGATTTGTGTTTCGTGCCAAGAAGTATTTCACTCCCTGTCCACTGATGATTTATAAAGCACAAATCCAATCTTTCCTCGAATACAGTTTCCATATACGGTGTGCATCATCCAAATACACATTAAAACTGTTAGATTCTATCCAAAAACAAACTATTCTTCTCGTTGGTGATACTTCAGTCATGAGCTCGCTTACTTCTCCATGGAACATCGCAAAAAGATTGTCGATCTGTCTCTGTTTTATAGATATTTTCATGGACGATGGTTTTCCAAAATATCATCAATCGTTCCAGCGTTAGCGGTCCCATCGAGACTAACTCGTTGAGCTCAGTCCTCACATCCATAATATGGAGTACTGGACATATGTCCATATTTATATCTTAAATCGAAGGGGGCGATAAGAACGACATTTTACTGCTCCCTTTGCCCCCACTGTGGCGACGACACTGATTGTAATGTAACACTAACTAAATAAAAAAAGTGGACAGTTGTAAAAATTGTATATTGTATAATTAGTGCGGTAAATACAATATTTCATTCGCGTGTGACAGGATGATCTTGGTCACAAAAGTATGAATTATCCAGTTTCCGCACGAGTTGTACACTATAGTTTTCCGACAATAAGCTTTAAAAATGTGTTTGAAAAGATCCAAACTATTTTTACAAGAAAACCTAGTTTTAGGATTATGAGGATTATTTATACTACTGCCCTATATTAACAAATGAATTGATAAAAGAAGCATATTAGAATGATGATTACAACAAGAAAATTATTTTTATTGGACATTTATCAATATTTAGGTACATTGGTTTATTTCGCAATAATACGAAATACCGGGTGTCCACGGAAAGTGGCTCGCCCCTATAACTTTTTTTGTTTTGCAGATATTGAATTGAATTTTGGAAGATCTGTATGAGACATAAAACTGCATTTTTTGACAAGTGACTCAGATTCCTGCAACTTTCGGTCTCACCGGGAGTGATATAAACTTTCGATTTTCAAATGAGACACCCGGTATATTTTCACCTTTTTTGTCTTCATATGACATACTGAATACAACTATGTATCACTTGTTACTTTTTGTGACCATATTTTTTTCATTCAAATATTTAATTTTTAATCTATTGGGGCTATAGATACGTTATAATTATTGATTTTAGTCCTGAAGTAGGTATTGGGAAAAACACAACTTTGCGGTTTTCGGTTAAAATGCATCTGCTGTATAAAATTAAATTTTTAAGTTATTTCCACTTTTTTATCCTCAGATGACAACATAGTGGCTGGTCGGGTCAAAAAAAAATTGAGGATTTGTATACGACTCAAAACTGCATTTCTTGACAAGTAACTCAGGTTCAGCAAGTTCTAACATTTTTGTGGAATATTGTTTTCAGTCGAAATATTTTTGCTATGATGTAAGTTCAATTCAATTTTAGAATTTGTATCACTAAATTTTTTAAATGAAATTTTGTGAATTTCATTACGATTATGTTGATACTGCTTCACTCTTACAGGTTTCAAACAAACATTCGTTAAAAAAACTTAGATTACTCAATATCTTTCTCAAAATGAAACACCATTTCAAATTGAAATGAGATTCAAATATATTGGGTAATCTGTGACCTACATAAATAATAGAACAAGGTAATTAAGGTGTAATGAAAAAAAAACATAACTTGTCGATAATGTTATCTTACCTCACTTCTCCACATCTGAATTAGGAAATTATTGTGTACGCTACTGATTGGAAAACATGTTAATAATATCACTTATGGAAGGAGATGATAATTTTTGGATTGATGGTTTTGTTATATCATTTGTGTTGGTCACAGGTTACTCGATGAATTTTAATCTCAAAAAGAAAGATCTACCGTAACATATTTGGGTTTGTTGACGAAAATTTCTTCGAGACCTAATAGTGTGCGGTATTAAATTAACCGTAATGAAATGCTCTTTGTTTCAGACCCGACGAGCCACTATGTTGTCATTTGAAAAAAAAATAGTAATAATAATTTGGAAATTTTATTTTGCCCAGCAGATGCATTTTAACCGAAAACCGTAAAATTGTATTTTTCCCAATAGTTTAGGACTAAAAATAATAATTTAAATGTAATCATAGCCCTCTAGATTCCAAAATAAATTCCAAAATTTAAAAAAATGATACATGTTTGTATTCAGAATGTCATATGGAGACAAAATAAAAGAAAATATACCGGGTGTCTTATTTAATTTATTAAATTGAAAGTTCATATCACTTCCGGTGAGACCGAGAGTTGCATGAATCTGAGTAACATGTCAAAAAATGCAGTTTTATGTAATATATAGATCCTCTAAATTTCATTCCAATATGTTCAAAAACAAAAAAGGTATAGGGGCGAGCCACCTTCCGTGGACACCCGGTATATGTCGCACTTTCAAGGACTAATATATTTAATACCCATTTCATTTTGCACTGGTGCGAAATACCCATTTTTTTAATGGTTGTGAAATGATAATTAATTCAAGTAGGTCGTGGAAAAAATGTGTTTTTTCGTCCATCATCTGCAGTCCCACTCTTTTCGAAGTATATTACTGAGATGAGTATCGATAAAACTAATATTATCCAAAGGGAGATGGACTGTATGCACATAACTGCTGCTATTACTCACTCTTTATTTTCGAAATCATATTTGTTTGCTATAAGACGATGACTTAATATCAAAAATACCCAAAAATATTAAATTCATTTTTCATTTGTTAGATGAAAATGAAGCGAAGGTGATTGTTTTTCAATAATCAACTAGGCCAGTAAAACAATATAAGACTTTCAATTCTACTAATTCTGATGTTTACTGGGTTATTCCATGTAGAATGTAGGGTATGGTTGATATAAGTGAAACAACACAGACCTTGATCTATTATTGCATATGAATATGATAGGTTGTCGAATACAGAGAAGTCAGTTCATAGAGAGTGGATGAATAGTTGATGACAGTTCATAGTTCAGTGATATACAGATTGTTAGGATCAATGATGTGATAGGTTGAATTATGTATTGCTTAATGAGCCAGCTACTCACTCCTACGGACGGACGAATACTTTGTCAAAAAATACTTACATTTCAATTCACTTTTTTTTTTTTTTTTCAAGAATATACAGGGTGTTAATTAAGTACGTTGACAAACTTCGAAAGGTGATTCTTCGAAAGTTTTCAGGACGAAAAGTTCATATAAACATATGTCCCAAACGGTTTGGTTTTAAATACAAGGTGATAAAAATACATTTTTTTCAAGATTTTTTTCAACTTTACTTCGACATTTCCGACAATAATCACTTGAAATCAGGCGAGTACAATCCATTTAATACTACGGACGATACAAAATAATTCATTTCTCAAATTATTCACAGAGTCCTCCTTCTTTCAGAGTCAAGCCTTGTTCAACCCTTCAGAATTTTTTTTCGCCGTCACTGACATATGATGAGACATAAGTAATCAATGTTGTTTCACTTAACATCTTTTTGTTCTCTTGAAGTTTTTCATCTACTTGTAAGATTCAAGAGCTACAATGAAAATTTTAATGCAAACAAACATTTTGCAATATATATCATAACAATGAAATTTGAGATGCAAATATTTTCACAAACTTCAAAGAGAGACTCTTTGAAAGTTTTCAGGACAAAAAGTTCATATAAACATATGTCCCAGACGGCTTGGTTTTTGAGATACAGGGTTATGATCATAATATTTCTCAAGATTTTTTGGATTAAACTTTGACATTTTCGACAATAATCTGTTCAAATTAGGCAAGTACAATCTATTCAATAGTACACACGATACAAAACAATTCATTACTTAAATATCTCACAGGGTCCACCTTTTTTCAGAGTCAAGACTTGTTCCATCCTTCAGAATTTTTTTCTGCCATCACTGAGAGATTGTGAGAGAAGAATAATCAATGAAGTTTCATTTAACATTTTTTTGTTTTCTTAAAGTTTTTCATTTAGTTGTACGGTTCAGGGGCTATAATGAAAATAGTAATGCAAACATTTTCGAGTGTCCCATAACATTAGAAAATTTGAAAATAAAACATTCTCAATTAGTGTAAATTGGAAGAAATATTTCTCAGAATTAGAAAAATCCACGATGAATAAAAATTATAAAATAAAAAATATAAAGACAAGCTTTCATACAATGCACTAGAAAGGAAAAAATATTTATTTCATTGTCAAATCTAGGTTATTCCGTTACTCAGTAACAAATTCAAAGGCTTTCGCGGATACAAAATAGGTGATCTTGTACAGAAAGATTTTGAATATAATACTCATAGAAACAATGGAAAAAATAATGGAACAATGGAAGAAATAATGTTTTTCATTTTCTTTGCATTTGCATAAAAGCGCTTCTCTTTATATATTTTCTTTTATAATTTTTATTCATCGTAAATTTTTCTAATTCTGAAAAAATATTTCATCCAACTTACAATAATAGAGAATGTTTTATTTTAAAATTTTCTAATGTTATGGGACACTGAAAAATGTTTGCATTAATATTTTCAAGATAGCTCCAGAACCGTACAAGTAAATGAAACATCATTGATAATTCCTCTCTCACAATCGGCCCATCATTGATGGCAGAAAAAAAATTCTGAAGGGCCGAACAAGTCTCAACTCTGAAAAAAGGAGGACCCTGTGAATTATTTGGGAAATTAATTATTCTTTATCGTATGTACTATTGAATGGATTGTACTTTCCCAATTTGAACTGATTATTGAAGAAAATGACAAAGTATCTCGAAAACCAAGCCGTTTGGGACATATGTTTATATGAACTTTTCGTCCTGAAAACTTTCAAAGAATCACCTCCCGAAGTTTGTCAACGTACTTAATTAACATCTTCTATAACGAATATTCTTAGAATTAATGAATATTTGGAACCTTTGGTGTTGATACAATTCAAGAAATAAAAGCAACCCAAAACAGCGCAGTTTTGGTGTTTTGCATAGTTTATATTTTTCTTGAAAGAATATTTAAGTCTTTCATCCATTTGGCATGTTTTAATTATCAGGGATAATTAAGATATAGCCAGATAGTTCTATCCGTAGCCCAGACTATGAAATTTATTGATAATATTGTAAAACTTACGCCACCAAATTTTAATTCAATCCCCCAAAACTGACAGCATGTGGAGTGGACCAGTCACCTCTACTTGTACGTTTTAACAAAATATATCAGGGGGTCTAAAATTTGTAGCCGGTGAGTGAAGTGAAATTTAATTTCAAATATTTCTGACGGTTTGAAATTGCACGAGTAACATTATCAACTTAATTGAATAGTATTTCATCTATCAAAGCAATTAAGGATATGACGTTTCAGGCTGAATTAAAATCGAATTAAATTTTCTCTCGTCCATAGTTTATATAAATTTGATACAGTGGCTGAATGGATGTAATCAAAATCATCATGAACAGTGTTAAATTGAATGAAAACAATTTCTAAAGTGTAGTAGCAGAAAACAAGGTCTAATTATTGCTTTTTAAGTTTTGAATGCCAATATCACTTTGACAAGTAGTATAGTCGCTGAAGTAAAATATACATTACATATAACTAATGAAAGTTTTTTTCATGAACTGTCAGAAAGGGTTCCATATATTATAAATCCACAATAATTTTCGGGACACATGACTTTACTCCCGAAAAAACAGCCATTTTGTCTAAAAAGACTGTTTTCCTCTATAACTCGCCCACCATTGAAAATATCACAACAGTATTCATTACAGAACAAAAAGCTTGATGAATTTCCTAAAAGATAAAGTTTTACTAATTTTTTTGTATAAGCTATAGTGTACGAGAAAATTGATGTCAAGATTTTGTCAAGATTCCCAATATGGATTTAAGCGCAAATTTGTTCTTCGCACGCGGCCTATCTAGAATGGAAAACCGAATTGCGTTTCGAAGATGATTTATGATTTATCAACTTACCTGAAGGAAGATCAATCCCAATTATTCAAGTGAAGCCAACATAGCACATACGAAGTTTTTTGCTCTCTGATAACGATACGTTCTTGAATACCTCATTTCATCGTTGGGCATAATATAGCCATCATAGAAAGTGTGTTTGGAATCATATATGGAACGGCCCCACTCAAATAATTAAGATTGTTCTTCCTTCAGTTGATTAATTTTTAAATCATTTTACGAGTTGCAGTTCCATGTGATTCCATATGCTTCACCTTGTAAATGTTCAAAGTCTACAAAATGTACTTAGGCCTATTTCAAGAAATCTGAGTAAAACCTTTTGCTGGATTCTTGACATCATTTGTTTGGGTATTTTACCTTCCACAATCTGAATATGAAAGAATGTTAATACAAAGAAATCTGTACAGGTGTAAAAGGGCAAATTAATTAATTTGCTCGATAAGTTACTGTGTTCTGTACTGCTGTCTTGAATGAAATATAATTTTTGTCAGTAACGTATCCTACACTGAATTTGCCTATCTGAAAAATTTAATTCAAATTAACCATAAAATATTTCTCTTTTTCGAAAAACGTTGACGTTTCGGAAACTGTATCTGACTCCGTTATCAAAACTTGCTGAAAAAACGCTGGAAACTGAATTTGAATTGGTTTGGAAATGGATACAATATTTCTTTGATAAAGTCAGATGAAGTCTGCCATGCACTCTCTTAGGTGGCATTTTTTTGCTATCTTGATACATATGGTGTTCGGTATCAATCAATCAAATTTCTGTTAGTTCTCATTTACTGACAGAAATTATAATTTCATTCAAGACAGCAAGTCTTGTAAATGCAGTAACTTATCGGGCAAATTAATCGATTTGCCCTTCTACACTTGTACAGATTTCTTTGGATTAACATTTTTCCATGGAAGGTAAAATACCCAAACAAATCATGTCAAGAATCAAATTCCCTCCACAAAATCGAATTTTAAATCAATATTTGTGGGATGCTTATGCATACGACCCATTATAGAATCACTGAAATCATAAAAACTTTCTTTTTTGTCTTTGTATTTCGCCCTTTCACTCCCGGAATCATTGGATTAACTAACCATTTTCTTCTTTGGCATTTTATTTCAATTTCCATGTACGCGATGCGCTCAACTTAGGTACAACGTATTATGAAATGAAGTATTCAGAAAAGTACTATTAACATCGTGCAAAAACTTCCGTACGTTTTTATTTCGTGCCAATTTAGGTAGAACTGATGTTTGTACAAGGTGAATCATATGAAACGGCGACAGGAAGAATAATTAAAAAGACTTGCAGTCCTTATCAGTTTTGGTGGTTATAGGTATGTATAAGTAAATAATAAAACATAATAAGTGTAAGTACTTAATTATCCAGTGATATTTCGTCTTCATAACTGCATACAGCCCTTCGAAAAATAAAGAACTTCAATAAAATTCATAAATGTGTTCAGTCATAGTTAATGGTATTAGTTTGATGCAAAAAAGGTAAAATATAAAAATATTTCTTTTTAAAAAATTACTAGCATCCTGAATTAGGGTATGCTTTTGATAGGTAAATTTATGATATTCCTGAAAAAAACATATATTTAAATTCTTTCAATGCTTAGAAATGAGCAATGTATTAGTAAAACATTTTAATTTTTTTCAATCTATAATAAGTTATCTTTTATAATGATGTTCTTAACCATTATTTGCAAAAAATGCAAAGTGGCAACATTGCTCTTGAATTATAGGTATTGATGTAACCAGATTATTATGCGATTTATAATAATCAAGGATGTTGTCGAAATATCGGAACACCGGTTATAATTCCAGAAAAGTCAAAAAAATTTAAAAGGTAGTTGAAAAAAAAATGGAAAGGATATAAACAGTTTTGTTGGCATAATTTGTTCAAAGTAATATAAAACTGGAAGAGGCTGGCAGTTCATAAGCGAAATAGTCTATGTGGAAATCTACATTTTTTTCTCTTCGATTCTTAGTGGCATTGATATTTCAAAATTCTCTTCGTACTAAAGAAGAAATGTTCAAGTTCTTAACAGACTGAAGCGCAAGATGAAACTCATTCGATTCAAAAGATGAACTGATAAATACTTTCGAAATGAAAACATCAACTTGTATTCATATGTATTTTCAGGTTGACATGATACTGGCATTGGCGAGAGCATGTAGACGCGAAGAATTATACAACATAAGTACATGTTTAAGATATTGAAGATCAAAAAACTTTCATTATTGTGATCATTCCAAACACAAAATAGTTATTTATGCAACAAGTGCAAAAAGTAGGTGTTTATTGCACTCGACGTGAAATTGTCCAACGAGGCCATCAGGCCGAGTTGGACAACCCGTCGAGTGCAATAAACTCTTTTTGCACGAGTTTCATACAATATTTTTTCCACGTTCATGCAAAAACCAGAAAATGTTTCAATTAGGTGGCACTAAATTTTAAGGAAAACATTGTTTGTTTAAATCTATCTGCTAAAAGTAATTCAAAAACATTTTGTGTAATTCAGATGATATTCGAAGGAAATAATTTTATTTTTAACAAATTGCATTTTCTAGTAATTTCATTATATAATAAATATGATGAAACATGCAACTATTTAAAACTTAATACAATCCCACAGAAAATGGGCTAAATTTGGCGTCGATTTGAAAGTTAATGTCTGTCATGATGACAGAACGATATAGTAGAATGACAGATGAGTGCAATAAAGAGACAGTTTTTCCACCAAATATAGTTCAATAAAGTTTTGTTTTTTGCATGAACGTAGAAAAACTCATAATAATCGGTCATTTACAAAGAAATCTAAAACATTTCTTGCTTGGAAATTGGAAATCTTCGGCCACACGAAACCAAAACTCCCTATTTGTTTTTAATCATCGAAATATGTTCAGGTAGTAGAAAAAGGAACAGTTGGATAGTGGACTTAAAAAATTAGAGAATATGTAAAATTACAAAATCCATGAAATGCTACTGATGGAAGTTTTAGGATTGAAAAGGCACGGTGGGTTGAGGTCTTCAGCAGTAGCTGAAAGTTATGTTGAGAACTCTCTGCACAACAAAAGCGAAATCGGAAAGAAATTTACATGGCTGCAGTAAAGTCTGCAAAGTTTCTAATCACTAGAGCCATCAGAGCCAGAACCAGAGCCAGAGCTAGTTTCCCAGTCTCAATAACTAATTGTAGTAATTGTAATCTCTACTTTAATGGTAATAAATAGATGAATGGGAAATGGCACAGCAAACGGCTACAACAAAAAAGCCATAATTCGTGCTCCACGTCCAAGGGACTACCATCAGTGAAGAACAACCCCAAGGCTCTGTCTATCTACCATACAACGAAGGTATCACCAACTGAATTGGGAAAATTCTGAAGAAAAAGAAAATAAACACCGTCTTCAAACCAACGAAGAAAATATCGGAATATTTGAGATCAGCAAAAGACAGTAGAGATCCACTCAAATCGGCATGAGTGTACAGGATTCCATATAACTGTGGTAAGGTTCATATCGGACAGACGACAAGGAGCAATGGTAGCCGCTTAGTAGAGAACAAGCAAAGTTGTCGAATGGGATAAACCGAGAAGTCCGCAGTCGCCGAACACGCATGGTCCGATGGAGAACACTAGATCAGAATGTATTTAAAAGCCATTGAAATACACAAGTATCACACAAACTTAATTCAAGAGGAGGTAAGAGAGAACATATCTACCGGAGATCTGGCACACAGCACTGAAAGGCGCAGAAACGAAGCCATGTCACCTATATCGAGCGGAAAGTTTGCGCGAATCTACCATTGCAGAAAGTGCGCTCCGAAAAAAGCATTATAACTGATGTGCTAGGAACGAGAGCTTCAGTTTCAGTTGACAAGTAAGTCCAGATAACGCCACTGAAGATGAATGCCTCAGTTGCAGATGGAACGTCTAGTTATTTTAACATAGAAACCAACCATAACATTGACATACCAGTCGTGAAACGTCTCCGAAACGTCAACATTTTTCGAAAGAGAGAAGTATTTTTTGGTTGATTTGATCTCATTTTTTCAAATAGGCATATTCAGTGTAGGATACGTTACTGACAAAAATTAATTTCATTCAAGGCAGCAGTCTTCTGAACGCAGTAACTTATCGGGCAAATTCGTTAATTTGCCCTTCTACACTTCTACAGATTTTTTTGGATTAACTTTTTTTTTCAGATTGTGGAAGGTTACAAACCCAAAAAATCATGCCAAGAATCGAATTTCCTCCACAAAATCAAACTTTCAATCAATATTTACAGATAATTATAGTTCGGCCAGGAATTTTTTAGCCACCAACCCACTCGCTATATATTTTTAATGTACTAAATATGACATAAAATACTTTTCATCCATTAAACAGATGGATGAAGGTCGTTTCTAATTCAGATCTTTATTATTAGAATTAAACCAAAACCAAATTGAAATAATGTTTCAATTACCGAAATTCCGAAATATCGCTGAAACAAAGTTGTCAATTTAGTGAACGGTAGTGGACTATAATATAGCCTTGTGGTTTAGATATCAATATTAAGATACTGATAATATTTCATTTTACCGGCACAATGTTTTATCAGAAAACAAATCCTTCATTACGGGTCAAGGCTGACATTGTATTGGAGAAAAATTTGCTGTATTATAATTCTATTGGAGATGGAAAAAATAATAATTTTGTTCATATGAGAATAATTTAATAGTATTTCATCTTGCTGCACTGAAAAGAGAACATTCGTTCAAAACTGTCTAGAAAATGAAAAAACTTAGTAACTGACTCCATTTTAAACCAAGATCAAATAAGATAAACATGGCTATATTAATATTATGTATTGGGGAGATTCACTTACTATAACCGCATAACAAAAAAATTATTTTTCAGGGAAGTTAATCGAACTTCCCTGAAAAATAATTTTTATTAACTGTTTCTATTGCAATTACTACTCCACAAAACCTCCTTTTAGTAACACCAATCTACTATTAGGTATTCAAGAATAGCTTGGAAAAATTAAACTAAATATTGAAACAAGAATTGAAATCATCGTCGTGTTAGTGGATTCCATTTATGCAGAACTTCCAAAAATTTGACACCTTATACCCCGCCCTTGTTGAGGTAACAATGGCAGAATAATGATGTTATGCAATATAGTATTTTTCTAAACTGAATAACTGAATCAATGAGGAAAGTTTCATGAGCATATTATTATAATGGCGCTATTCACGCAAAAATTTCTTGGAAAAATTGAGAAAATCTGTTACCTATTTGTTCCGATCGAAATCTTCAAAACTCAAAAAAATGTGGTGAACATTGCTGAGAGGCATTGTTAATGATCGAGTAGGTGAATATTTTCGGAGAATGATGAATTAAAAAAAAAAGTATTACATTGGAAGAGATATAAAAGTTGAAATTTTGACTCACCCCAGCTAGATCCAGTTCTGCCAAGAACCTGACTGGTTTCAGGGTTCCACAAAAACTGTCTGAAACCTTCCCATTTCCCTAAAACTGGTGGTCGAGTATAAAATTCATTTACTTTTTTATCTGCCATGATTTCGACTCTATTCACACACTGCCCTTTACGTAAGAAGAGATATTCAGAGGGTTGTCGATCGATCTTGCGCAAAGTCGCTGTTGAGTTCGATCGCGATGTGCCGTGACTGCGACGCACAATTATTTAATCTTGTATGACGTCGGCGCCATCTCTTTTCAGAGCGGAAGGTGATTGCAGCAATATTTGCTCGAGAAATTATACTGATTCAAAATAACTGAAAATTAAACTTTTTCATACGGTTAAGTATTCAAATCTTATTCGATCGTTTGCATTATTCCATTCATATTTCACTTATTTATCCCAAAAATAAAAATATTCTATCATCATTTGAAAACAGATAAAATGAGAACTAACGAAAAACTAAAAAATTACTCCTACTAAACTTATGGTCAAAACTTCTAATTGCTATATGTCAAAGTAAGATTATATTGACTATTTCACTTAAAATTCTCACCAAATCTGACCAATCGGAAGCCAAAGACAACTCATGTTATCGCAATAACACCAGCTGTCTTTCAATTCTGATTGGAGATCCTCCAATCAGCTTCGGTATTTTCAGCGACGTAACCATGACGAAATGAATACGTTTGACAGTTCGATCGATAATAAATATAGCTGGATATGTCAGAATGAGTCGCTTCACTGCAAATTCAAATGAAATTATGGAACGTAACATTATAATATTGACGATTTTAATAATTTGTTTGTGACTGTCATACATTGTTCGTATTTATATTAATGAAGAAACTTTATTCGTGAAATAGCCTAATAAAATTCAACTCGTGATTGAATTTATCTCATATGTCTGTCTTTTATTTCTGAACTCAACTGAATTGTTTTGAGAAAAAACCACTCGTCCTGCGGACTCGTCCTGCGTCCTGTGGTGTTTTCACGAAGCAATTCAGTTTCGTTCAGAAATAAATCGACAGACTTTTCGCGAAAATTCTATCACTCGTGGTATTACTCCTGATTATTCCACTCATGCTAACATGTTCGTTTTTGATTGGTTGGAACGTTTGTGTTGATACTAAAAAACATCATGTTTTGGATTTTGTAGTTCGGCTCTTGATTGGTTATTGGATACCCACATGATGTGTTTTCGATTTGGTGGTTGTTTTATATAAAACTACTTATCTCCAACAAGATGTCAGAATATTTTCCTTTTGTGAAAATAAAACAACATCAAACTTTGACCAAAACCATAATATGAACACACGATTAATACATATCAACTCCATAATTTTTACAAGTTATGGATAATTGTGATAAGTGATTGTTTCATTCAACTTCAGCAAAATTAAGAAAACCATCCAGAATAAAGAACAATGTTTATTTAACATAAATATCTGAGCGATTGAGAAAGAAAATGTTCGCTTCTTACATTTCCAAACATTTCCTTTTTTTTTAGTATTCAGTGTACTGTCGAACGTGGCATTTCGTTTTTATCCGCTAATTCAGTTGTGGATTGTTGATGGTTTTCTTAAAGATCCACTAAGATATCAATCTGCTTTCTTCATATTTCTCAGATTTCCAGTTTGTTCAAATATCCTAATGAGTTCTCTTGAAAATTTCACACCTCACTTTTTCAGCCAATCAAAAAATTGATTTGTATTTAGTTGCCATGGCAAATCAAAAAATTTCCGGAAATTTGTATCCTCCTGGGTACCCTGGGCGAAATTAATAAGTGAAAATTTTTCTGTCAAATATTTGACATGTGATAGTTAACATTTTGCTTTTATGTACAAATGGAATGTTATTTTTCATATGAAAGGAGATAATATTTCATAATTATATATTCACTAAATATTTCGAATGTGTCTGAAAATATTTTGAGAACTTGCATTTCAACGATGGTAAAAACATCGGTAAAAAATGTATATCAATCAAATCTATCTATGCTTGACTTGATGAACTTAATATTTGAAACAATTTTATTCAACTTATCTTTTTGTGAATACTCGGCTGAAATTTGCAAGAATTCCTTTCCACATTAGACAATCCGCATGGACCAGTCAAAACTATTTTAGTTCTGCGTGATGTGCAATGTAATTTTAGGTTGAAAATGTCGCAAAATGAATTTTCCTTTCTCACATACAAACACCGCCACTAATACCAACGCGTAACTGTCATTATATCAACAAAAACCATTCATGGCCCACTGATGTTACAACTTGTTTTCTCTCAGAATAATCTACAAGTCAGTTGAATTAACCATTAATTTAATATATTTTGGTGTGAAATTTTCTTTTCCTACAAGCGTGCGTGATTCACCCTCTACCCGCACGCAATTCAGTTTGGAAAGTGTCATTTTCCCACAGTTGTGCGGAAAAAGTTTTCTCACACTACTGCGGGAAAAACATTTATATGACATCCTCGTAAAATATAAGTGGTGGGTGACAAAATATGAAAGTTCAAGCTTTTTTGTTGCAATACTAAGTGAGTTTGTTCAAAATCATCCATCATTTTGCACTATTTATTGAAAAAATGAACAAATATTGATAAATAAAAATGTATTGTTATGAAAATCACCCTATATATAGGCTTTGATTGATCTGATAACGAGTAGGTAACAATTGATGTTGTCATGCCGATCAATACACAAATTTGTTTGTAATTGTCAGAGTGACAGACAAAGCGTTACTTATATAAAATTTTCGATTCAGTGAAATTGCCACAATGGATTATTCATCTGATGAAGAACTTCCACAAGAAATCGTGCAAGCAGCTACAGATGCGAACTTAGAGTTATTGCCAACGAAATCTAAACAAAAGTATGAGAAGCAATACACGAGTTTTATTGAATGGTGCAACAATAAAAAAGTGAAAACACCAAATAAAGAAGAAGTATTCTTGGCTTATTTTCTAGAAATGTCTAAAACATGGAAGCCGAACACTTTATGGGCAAGATATTCAATGTTGAAGGGTGTATTCAAAGTAAAGCAAAATTTGGATATTAGCAAATTTTACAAAATAATTGCATTCATTAAAAGACAGAATGTCGGTTTTCGACCGAAAAAGGCCAAAATCTTCACTCAAGAAGACGTTTCAAAATTTATGACTGAAGCACCCGATGACATATACCTCATGATTAAGTTAGTAGCAATTTTTGGATTAGCTGGTGCTTGCAGACGGGAAGAGCTGACAAAACTCACCATTGACGACATAGACGACAAAAAAAACCTGATAATTGTTAATATCAAGGATTCCAAAAATCATTCCTCTAGATCCTTCGTGATATCTGAAGAAGCAAATGACGGTTATTTTTTGAACGTATACAGAAATTATGTACATTTACGTCCAAAAGAGACTCCTCACCGTCGTTTATTCTTATATTACAAAAGTGGAAAATGTACTGTGCAATGTGTAGGAATCAATTCCATAGGAAAGATACCCTCCGAAATAGCAATATATCTGCGCCTTCAAAATCCAGAGCTTTACACTGGTCACAGCTTCAGGCGTTCCTCAGCCACTTTACTTGCTGACTGTGGTGTGGGTATAACTAATATCAAACGCCTAGGAGGACGGAAATCGACTTCAGTTGCAGAGGGGTATTTAGAAGACTCCACCAATCGAAAAAAAGAAATGTCTAACAAAATTATCAATTTGAACACTACATCGTCTTCCGGGTGCATTTTAGAACCATCCACGTCTATATCGATCGGCGACGATTTGATGCCTGTGTCTGCACATTCGATTTCTTTCGATAATATATTGCCCGAGTTACCTTCTTCAGGAAATCAGCCATCTTCAAAAAATATGCTGGCTTCCGCTATAAATTTACATAATGCATCAAATTGTACATTTACAATAAATATTACGAATAATTAGTGGATAGAAAATGTTACTCTTGTTAGTTGTTTCCATTTGCATGAATAAATAATTGAAAAAATGAATTTGTTTCCTACGCTTGTAGAAAAAGTATTGTTCCTAACTCATGCGGAAAGTGTCTTTCCCGCACTCGACTGCTTACCCGAACTCCGCTCCGCGTCGTTCGGGTTAGCGGCAGACGCGTGAGGAAAAGCATCACTTCCCGCACTTGTTAGGAAAATTACAATACCGAATCCCCTGCGTGCTTGAATTAATTGCTGGAAATTTATCTCGTACATGAATTTTCTTAAAAAATTCATGTACGAGAGAATTTTTTAAGAAAATTCATGTACTCGAAAAATTTCCGGCAATAATTCAAGCCTCGTACATGAATTTTTTAAGAAATTTTTTTAAGAAAATTCATGTACTCGAAAAATTTCCGGCAATAATTCAAGCACTAGGGAGATTATAAGTGAATATTTTCTGTCAATGGGATTGCCTGGATACACCTCATTGAATAATCGCACAGCTGCATGAGCATTCGCCTGAGTGGTAGTAAACTTAACAGCAAAAACTTTTTCCTTTACTGTACGCATCGCTCTCCTCAATGGTGAAAACTGGTGAAGTGCAAGATTGAGTTGACAACTATGAGACAAAATTCGAAACAGAATTCCTATCCGTTCAAAAGTTAACAGGGGTGGTTACTCTAAGAGAGTTCTTACATTATGTACCGCCACTTTGTTTTGGATCAATATTTTTGTTTGAAATTTTGGGGACGTATAGAGAACTGTAAGACGTTTCGAATGAAGTATCACTTGACCCCCCATGCCGGTTGAAAAATTCTTTCAAAATGGCGGCCCGACGTCATTTTGAAAGATAGACAATTTTATTGTTGTCAAAAAGTAGTTTATGAACTGCCATTCCATCAAGGAAATTTCATCCGAAAATTTCGATCCGTTCAAAAGTTATCAAGGAGGGGGTTACTTGATGGACACACTGTATATCATATAATTTTTGATCTCTGGATCCCAGTTGCCTCCCACGGTCAGACTGTTGACCCTTTAGCTACCTAGTCACGTCATGGGTTGCAGCCCAGTTGCGTCCAGGGGCCTGTTTCACGAAAGTCACAAGTTACAAGGTCATAATGTCACTTGTACAAGTACCTGTAACAATAATGGTACAAGTACAGGTGTTTTACCAATATTTTCAACTCGTGTGAAAAAAGTAACAAGTCTGACGAATATAGTTACAAGTAGCAAGAGAAGGAGTTTGAGGTTTGTTGTTATTGAGCACACGTGAATTCGGTAGTGTGGGGCTTCAAGATGTCACTGGAAAAAAAGAAAAGATAATATTTTTAAAAGACGTGCGTGATGCGAAAGATATACAGTATCGAAAAGTTTTCATCTTGGGTATGGTGGTTTCATGAGAACGTAAAGAATAGGTTGCTATATGTTGAGAGAGCATTACAATAGAGCACTGTTAGCTGACGTCATAACATGGCGGTCATGGGGGGACAAACAAAGCATTTGATATTTGATGAAATAATTATCACAATGATGCAAATAACTTTTTCCTAGGAAAACACTTTTCGCAGAAAATTGATCAGAAGAATTCACGTAGCCTTATGGAAAATGGGTTCAATGGGTTTGTTTTCGTTCAGTTTTATTTTGTCACCCTATGACATTGTTCCGCAACTGTCATATTACGTCACAGACAGTGCTCTATTTCTCCTCTACTCGCTCGAGGAAGGGATATCGACGTGCGCTGTTATCGGTGTGTCGCATTGCCACGTGGTCCGTTAATGCGTCGGGTGAGGTAACAGGAGAGGCGCACAGTAGTGCGTCTCTCTTGTTATTATGGTATTATCATATCATTGCGTTCCTTGTATGATACTATATTATTTGGTGCATTCTCTGCGAAGTTAACCAAACAAATGAAAACACAACAGTGGAAAACACCACGAGAAAGCATTAACTCTTGTACTGGTGCCGGCCAACAGAGATAATGTATACAAGGGTCATGTAGCTCAGTGGTTGAGACTTTCACGTTCAAAACCATTGTCTGCTGGTCGACTAGGTTCGAATCCTAGCGAGTACAGATTTTTATCTGATAGCCCGAGAAAGTGCTAGGAATCGCACGTTAAAAGGTAAGACCTTGTTAATCCTTGGCTCGCACAAGTTTCGACTTTTGAGGGCTGCTGTTCGTAATGGGTTAGGTTAGGTTTAAATGTGAGTGAGCCCATAACAGGCTCTCCACTGCGGCCAATGGCCTATTGTGGCTCTTCGTAATGGGACGACAGCTGGTTAACGGAAAAAACAATTTTAACAATTTTTTTTTAACACCAGAGATATGTACTGGCAATATTTGAAGAAATACACCATGGTAAGTATGGGTATGTGTTGTGGAGGCGCTAATAACAAGCCATAGTAGAAAAATGTGGAACGTTACCGAACAGTGGTGGCATAAATTGATCTCCGAACATTTGTATATTACTATAGTTATGTGTTCAGAAAGACTAATGAAACCATAATCACACTGACATTGTCCGTCATAGTACAATGAAATACCATCACTGTATGATCGAAGGCAACAAGACTTTCTGATAATATTGTTATCATGTCGGTGTTCCGATGAAAGAAATAAATTTTTCTATCGCCATTGTTACAACAATCACAATAAATATGGAAAATACAGAGACTTCTCACCAAATCTTTTCACGACATCAGACTAGCTTTGAGAAGTGACTCGAACTATAACGGGTTTCCTTGCTTTTCTTTCAGAAAAACTGGACAAAAAGCAACAGGCAGTGGATGGAGTTCAGAATGGCAGGTTCATCGAAGCGGATACTATAAATTTTGATAGGTATTATTGGGCGTCACAGCTCTCTCGTGGTAGGATTACCGTCACCTGAAACTTGGGAACCCAAACCCTCTTCAGCAGGAGAATTAGAAGAAGAGAACTGTATAGACGTCAATGGTGATGAACCATGTTCACCAGCTGCTACTGGTATTTCCCGAAAATCGAAGAGGCCAATAACACAAACCACAACATCAATTAGATGAATGTGAATTGAGGGGGAAAAAGCTTGAACTTTCTCTTAATCCAGTACGATTGGGTTTTGAGACAAGAATCGATTGTAGCACCACACTAAACTTGGTATGCTAGTAGATTTTTGCTGCAATCTTGGAAAGTATATGATTTACCGGAAAAACAACTCAACAGGGTGAAAAACAATTCAATTTTCCACAAAAGTTATTCCCAGTAATTTATTATGAAATGCGCTCGTTTTCTCAGAAAACGTGACTGAACGCCGACATCAAATTTCAGGTTATCCCTTACCCGCCGCTGAAAGTTCTAGCGGATCCGAATATTTGATTGGTCATAACTCTGCTAAAAATGATCGGCGAAGGAAAAGGAAAAGTTCATATCGTTTCTGAAGACTGCTACCTTCTCATGCAAATATAATATGCGAGTACTCGAGTACCTAAAATGTGTTTTATCGCACTTCACGGAGATGTTTGCGGATGATCCAAAAATCATGAATAATTTAGTAAATATGGAATTATTATACTGAAGCAGCAACCCATACCCTCAAAGTAGTGTGACAGGTCCTACTTATACATGCCAAAAAAAACTTTGTTTTACTTCTGCCTCATTTTCAACTTGCCCATAAAATCGGCATTCTTTTCACTAAATGTTGAAAATAATCGCTTATTCATATCCTGCATATATTTATTCGATAAGACTATTGTGAAGTGCAAACTTCAAGCTTGAAATCACATACTTCATTATTTATGTAGGATGTGTATGAGCGATTATTTTCAACATTTACTGAAAAAATAGCCGTGATTATGGGTGAGTTGGAAACTGAGGCATGAGTAAAACCCAGTTTTTTCTTTGGCATGTCTCAGTAACCTTAAATCGTTGCATATGGTCCAAAAAGGGTACTGATTCCTGCTCCAGTATGATTATTTCATATCAACTTAAATATCCATGACTATCGGATCCTCCGTAAATATCGAAGAAGGGTTATGTGAAGTGAGACAAAACACATTTTAGGTAGTCAGATACTAACATGTTATATTTGCATGAGGAAGTAGAAGTCTTCAGGAACGATATGCACTTTTTCTTTTCCTTCTACTATAATATTTAGCAAAGTTATGACAAATCCAATTTTCGGCCCTGTCTGAACTTGCAGTGGCGGATAGCGCGAGCATGAAATGTGACGTTAGCGTTAAATCACGTTTTCTGACAAAACGAGCGTATTTAATGAGGTACTACTGAATATCATTCTTGTGGAGAATTGAATTATCTCTCAACCTATCGAACTCGTTTTTTGATAAATCTTATATTTTCTGAAGTAACAACAACAAAAATTATATTGTTGTGAATGAAAAATTTTTTAGGATCCACCCCTGATTTTTTGGTTAACAATTTTTTTTTTCTAATAATACATTATGTCGAGTCGATTGCTTGAGTTTGTCTGTCTTTACTGGATCAACTAGAAATTATGAAAAAAGAGTCGTAGGTGCCTGAAAAGCTCAAAAATTCTGAAACTGGAGAGAGAGTTGGTATTACCCCCCTCCCAATTTACCAATAATTTTCCATGCAATGCATAGTGATAGTCAAAGACAACACAATTGTAGACCAACCTGAAATGAAGAACACAAAAAAAAAGCATCGATTATTTTTTTACATACAATTCATACTGACAATTGTCAAAATACGATACTTATTTCTGGGAGTATTTCATGAATGTTGGTGTCATCCCATATGAAGCTAGCAAGAAGGCCTCTTTAGCAAGGCGGGCAGCAATACGCTTCGATAAACTTATGACAAAAACAGTTTCAACGTTTTCCAAATTGCTATCATAATCATGATAATTTTTCTCATTCATATGCAGACCGAACTGAACTTTCGACAGTTCATCGAAAGAAATCTATGCCTGCAGTCTCCTCTCGCCAGCAGGATTGGGATCAGCCTGGTCTATTCCGCCACGATCACGGTCACGTTCTGCATATTCTTCGGTCCTTGCATTGTTGCACAGGGTGAAACAACTTTTTATGATTTTGTAACCAAAACTTCTATAAACTTTATAGAATGTTGATTATTTTTTATGTAACAATCAAAAATACATTTCGCACTAGTGCGAAATATAACAAAAATCTTAAAATTTGTTATTACGAATCTCCCAGGTTTTCGAAGAAAACCCCTCGCACTAATATATTGATAAATGTTTAATTTTTTTTTTTGTGTAATAACATCTTTTTAATATGCTTCTTCTCTTTGTTTAATACATATTTCTAATATGCTTCTATAATCAATTCATTTGATATTATAGGTGAGTACTATAAAGCATGCACTCATAATCCTAAAACTAGGTTTTTATGTAAAAATGATTTATAGGTAGATATAATATACTTAGTCATGCAAAATTCAGTTTACTCGGAAAAGTATATAAGTAAAAACTCGTATAATAAGTATTTTTACATATTTTCAAAATCCAACATATTTTGTTTTTGGGGTAGATTGTCACAAAAGTATTGTGTACAACTCGTGCGGAAACTGGATATTTCATAGGATTGTGACAGGATGATGGGCCGCGAGCCGCTACTTTTCGCACCAGTCATACAATATACAATTTTTGCTGTTTTCATCGGATGGCGATGTACTAAATCGTTTTTAATAATTTTTCAGTTTTCATTGGAACTTATGTCAGTCGTGAAATCATAGCTGTTTATTATTGAAAAAATAAGCCAAATTCCCACAGCAATTTTCTGAGTAGAAAAAACACCATGATAATATTTTAGTGGTTTCTAGAAAAATGAAACAAAAATCAATACCACGAATGATTGAAATTTTATCGATAGTTTTTTATTTTCCACGGAAACTCCAGATAAATAAGTTTTGGAGATGAAAATAAAAAAATTTACCTACGGCCACTGTAGAAAATAGTCAAAAACTCACAGACTCAGTAAATAGCTCATCACGCACGGTATACAAATCGCACAGTTTTCGTGAACAAAACGCACCGTTTGATATATATCGAAAACGACTCCGTCGATTTGGAAGAAATTTTGGATGTGGATAGGGTTTTGTTGCAAATTAATTTTGACCCACTTCTAGTTGTCCGATTAACTTGAAATTTGGCAGATGTTCATGATTCCGGTGACAATGCAATGAAAATTTTCTTTGAGAAAAATAAAAAAGGTCGACTTCAATATGGCGGATTAGTTTTGTGATTATAATTCTATTCTAACTTGGTATGTAGGGGTTTTCGGGGTTAGATATTATGATTTTTTGTCAAAATTCATAAATTCAATATGGCGGCTCCAAGATGGCGAACGAGATTTATGATTTTGGTTCGATTCTAATCAAAATTGGAATGTGGGTGGTTTTGGGGTTAGATATTGTGAATTATTTTTTCAAAATTAATGAACTAAATATGGCGGCTTCAATATGGCAGACGAGTTTGGTCATTGTATTATAATGCATGTAGAGTTGAAATAGAAATATTGTGTGACATTGAATTTGTTGATACGAGATGCAAAAGTAATAAAATGTTAGAAATTACAAATATCAATGAACAACAAAGCAATAAAGCATATGAAGAAAATGATACAATTGAAATTTAAATTAGATCGATAGGCTCATGTGACATGAAAATGAGACTTCACATTGCTATTAGCAATGAAATTACAGTCAGCGATAATCATATCTATTCCATTTATATTACGGTAGCCGCATAAAAAAGAAGTTTAAATAGGAGTTTAGGGTCAAGTCGAATAAAAAGTACAACGGCGTGCCATACGCTTTTGTATTCGAACTGAAAACGTTGCTTGTTTTTGTTTTTTGATTCGGACAGGGACATCACCTGCAGATTAGTTTCGAGGTTTTTGCCTCTAATCAACGCAAGCGTAGGTCAACATAGACAGCAATGAAGTCATCTGTTCCTTGTTAGAATCAACTCATCATTCCGACTATTTGGCTGATCTGGTCTCTAGCGATGAAACTGGGTCTAGTCTGCTCCACCTTGCGAGAAGAATGAGAGGCACTCCGAATCTCCGAGTTGAGAGATGTATATAAGAGCGCAAAGTTCAGAGTTTTTGGAAGATCGTTTAGTAACGATAGTCTCGACGGTTCACCGTTTTCACTCTCAAATACACCGATGTAGGCTTATTATGGCATATACCTGTCAAATTCTCTGGCTAATACCATGATGGGTATTGCTTTATATCTAACAGATACTTGTGCAATGTTCCTCATTGCAGAGGTCACAATTACAAGTGCTCCATATAGCCAACTAGCAGAATTTTATTTTGGTTACATGTTGAAATGGTAAAATCGACATTGTCGAAGTCCCCTTTCCTTCAGATATTTTCGCCATGTGGAAAATATGAGGCAAAAATCTGACCGAAAACAACTACTTCTCTGGCTAATACCACGACGGACATTGAATTACATCTGTCACATATTTGTGCAACGTTCTTCCAAGAAGACTCAGATGCAATTGCTTATTATAATCATACAGCAAATTATCCTTCATTTGGCTGGGAAAGACCACCTGCAGATACGTTTCGAGGTTCTCGCCTCTCATCAGTGACAGGATAGGTCGGACAACATTAGAGTCGTCCTGCCCTAGCCCAATGAATTATAATCATCTGTAAAACTAATATTTTCTCACAAATAAAGCAGCGATTTACAGTTAAGTCAGTCACATCTCGATAGCAAAGACTCCAGGAAGTCAGCAGAGTTCAATAATTTTTGCCCGAGAGTACCAAATCAATGAAATAGTAAAACCGACAATGTCGAAGTACCCTTCTCTCCAAATATTTCTACTGTTTAATTACAAAACCATTTTCAATTGGGTCTTCTTGAAAGAACGTTTCACACATATCTGTCAGATGTAGTTCAATATCCGATGTGGTATTAGCCAGGGAAGTAGTTGTTTGCTGTCAGATGTTTGCCTTATATTTTCCACATGGTGGAGATGTTTGGAGAGTAGGGTACTTCGACAGTGTCGATTTTACTATTTCATTTATTTGATACTTTCCGCAAAAAATTCTTGAACTTGGTTACATGTTGGTTACATGGAGCACTTATAATTGTGCATATATTGTAATTGTGCAAATATTGAAAATAGTGCATCATATCTGTTAGATAAAATACCATACCCGGCATGGTATTAGCCAGGGGAGTAGTTATTTTCTGATAGGTATTTGCCATAATATGCCTACGTTGTAGGTGAATATGGGAGTAAAAAGGGGAACCAACGGTCGGAAACCACTATCGTTCAATTAGATTGTTAATACTCAGTAAACAATAATATCTTTCGTCACACTGAAGAAAATTAACAATGTAAGTTGTATGAAGCAAAAAACTGAAATATCGATTTATAACTCCAAAATTCTGACTATCAAGTCGGAAAAGTAAAAAAACTAAGTAGCCCTTAGACACTTTCGTAAATAAAAGCTTGTCTTTAAAAAGTTTTGTTTTATTAATATTTTAGGTTTATCTATATAGGCGTCTTTCTTGGAATATTAATAAAAGTCCTCGGGACGTATACCGGAGAAAAAATAGATTACCTCACTATGGATACTTCGTATATTTGTTATTCATGTCGAGTTGAACAGCATGCAATTTGCGGCAATTCTCGGTAGCGGGGCGTCTTTTTTTTTACGCCCCCAGCAAACTTTTGGTACTGTTGGACCAAACAATTTGTCCGACAATATTACCACTGAATTTTTAATATTTTTGTTAACCGATTCTGAAAAAATGAGATATGAGGTAATACATTTTATGACGTCGATCGACCATGTTATGATATATGATATATTTTTATAGTCCTTTGCGTATTTCATTTACTTTGTGATTGTGATTGATCTAGCCGAATGACGGATTCATAGATTATGATCCGGCCATGGTGTGTTCGTTCATTTGTTCATTGCCATTCACTCAGTTAATTCGGTGATCACGTGTTACTGCGCTCGATTTTACGAAACCGAAGGCAAGGACTATTCGAATGCACCTCTTGTATCCCAATATGTCAGCTGTCGAAAATTCCTGTCATTCTATATATCCACCTCTGTCATATGTCAATTTTCCACCATGATTGTAATAGACACCTAACACGCCAAACTATAAATTAATTTTCTGATAAATATTAGTGACCTCCTAGTCATCTCTGAAAATTATAGATATTTTTTCACAAAACTCTTGCAGATGTATTTAATAGACATCATAACTATAATTTATTTTTCCGATAACTTTTACCAGTATTGGATATCATAGTGACATTCTAAGCAACTGTGACAGTAATTATACATATTTTTAACCAAGCTGTGGTTGTATTTGATGGACACCATAACTATAATTTGTTTTATGAAAAACTTTACCATTATTGGATATTACTAACCTCCTAGGCCACTCTGACAATTATACATATTTTTCGTCAAACTCTGACGTCAGAGGTAGACGCCTAACTTTTATTTATGTATTGGTGGTCTTCTGTATTATCAAACAACGGTGGTATCCATAGATGGTGGTGGTGTCTTATTTAACCGGTCCTTTATGTCCACTGAGAATTTTGTAAAACTCTCACATACCCTTGCAAGAATCTCTCTTACAAGGCCTAAATTTAAGTGAGAGTGAATATCTGGGCCCAGGCCCGATTGAACTGTCTTCAATTTGGCTCCCAAGGCATTGACAATATTGTCGTTCAATGGCACGTCCACAAACTCTATCTCAAAGGGGTAATTTTTCTTGGATAAAGAAGATTCACCTGAAATATGACTCACCTGAATTATAACTTTTGATGTAAAATCTCTCTACATCCTTGATTGAAGACATCTCGTCTCAACAAACATGAGGCATCTCGCCTCAACAAAAGTAGGCATCTCACCCCAACTATAGTAGGCATCTCGCCTAATATGATTATCTGGCATCATCTTGAGTTGAAGACATCTCGTCTCAATAAGCATGAGGCATCTCGCTCCAACGATGTAGAATTGGATCTGCATCTTTTACGTTTCATTTCTTCATTCAATTGCAAACATGTTGCAAACTTCTTCGGATTTGATGTGTTTGCATCCACGCAAAACATAGGAAAGAAGTAAAACACAGAACACTCACACTGCCACAGACACGACGGAGCAGAGATGGGTCCGTTTTGTTGGCCTGAAGCGACAGGGTTGCTGTAAAAGTTTGCGTGTTCACAAGGGAAACAAGGGGTACTACATTTAATCATTGAGAACAAGGCGTGAAATATAATTATAGAAAAAATAGTCGTCCAAGGAATGAATCGTCAGTTTCACGTAATGATGACATAATTTGTACTTGATAATCATAATATTGGAATCAGTAAATTCAAAATAATTTTCTTTGAAAAATTCTCAGTTACAGATTAAACAAATAAATCAATATATCACAACGAATGAATAATAGGTAAGCAGAGGCGGAACTTTCGAGGGGTCGAGTAAGTTTATTAAATAAAATTTTTGAAATGGTCAGACATGGAATCCTTGAAATATAGTTACGAAAAAACTGTTAAAAAAAACTGGAGTCATTGCCGAGTATAGAACACAATATACGGATATACTGTGCGTCCAATATAATAATAATAATGATAATTATGATAATGATATTGATAATTTCGACAGGCCCTCAAAGAACTTTGCTGCTCCAGACCCTGATGGGATAAATAACTATTGGTGGAAGAAATGTCCAATCACCCACCATCATCGGTCACGGGTTTTTAACTCATGACTAGATAAGGAGAACAGCAGATTACGGACCGGTTTGTCGAGGGGCAAACCGTGCTCATCCCCAAAAAGAGATTTGTCTGATCCAAAGAACTACACACCGATAGCATGCTTGAATGCATGTTACAAGTTGTTTACCAGCATCCTGTACATGCGAGTACTCTCCGCAGTTAATACGTGCAGTATAAGCGTAACCTTTCGATGGCCTGGATCGACTACCACAAGGCATTTGATACAACTTCGCATGAGCTCATCCTGCATTTGCTCAGATGCCTTGCGGTACCCGATCGAGTGGTGGGATGCATTGAATAACTGATGTCCCTCTGGAGGACTCGCTTTACCATGAGATCTGGTCGATAAGTCAGAGTTCAAACAGAGCAGGTTATCTTCAGAAGGGACGTTTTTCAGGGAGACTCCTGCATCTCACTATACTGCCATAGTCCGTTGAACTCAGAAAAACTTGCGGATACAACTGCGGCACCCCCAGCAACCGGAGGCACAAATTCCAAATATATCCCAAATAAGACCCTGGGAGATAAAAATGTTACCAAACCCTACTTCGTTAGGATGTCCTCAGGATGCCCCATGCAAGTCTTAGGGATGAAACAGGGATACAACTAGGTCACAACTAGGATCAATTTCTGCCATGATTGGGACTTCCCCGGGATGTTTATAAGTATCCCAAATTCGTCCCTGGGGTGTTTATAAGTATCCCAAACTTGTACCTGGGAGATGGAAACCAAACCATGCATCCTTATGATGTCCTCAGGATGCATGTCTTATGAAAACCAGGGGATATCCTGTCTCTGATCAGTGATGTCCTTAGGACATCCCAGAATCATATTTATGGTTAAAAATGCTGTTTAGAAGATCACAATTTTTTTTGTTGCATGTAGTAGTTTAGTCCTTTGAAAGCATAAAAATGAAAAACACTTGGCAGTTTCGATTCCTTTAAAAAATACAGCTTCGGATTCAACCAAACCCACTCACCTATTTCGAGCACTAAAAAGACAAAATTATTTTTTCTTTAAACCATCCACCACACACATTCTCTATCACTTGGTTTCAGCCATTTATGTCTTTTTCAATAAAAATTCCTTTATTTTCTTTCGAAAATTCGGCCTTCTGAACAAGAAATGTTGTTCCTTTTCATTTTTGAAAGTAGGAAGTTTTGTTTACATTCTAAAGAATCCTGAAATATCGGTAAAAAATTACTTTTTCATTGTAAAAAATTATGAAATCATGTGAAAGGGAATATGTGTGTTGTAATATAGTTCAAACAAGGATGAATTTTACTTGTTTTCAGTGTCTGGGATGGATTCCTGAAAATAATCATTTTGTGAACTTCAATCATATATCATATATATCTTCTGAAATAATTGAGTTTGCCAAATATTGTATTCATTTTTAAGCATTCACAGAACCAAACTACCACATGCAAAAAATAATGAGATCCGCGAATTCTCCCTAAACTGCAATATAGCATTTGATCATAGAGAACGGTCAGTGAGACTGACTGAGAATGAAAATATTTGTAAAAATATATATATATATATATATATATATATATATATATATATATTTCCTCAAATATTTTCCATGAAACAAATAGAATAAACACAAATTTCTGCTTGAATTAACAAAAAAATAAATATATACTTGCATGATCATTTTCTTTGTGTAGAAAGGCAGCAACACGAATGGAAGTTTGCCTATGTTTCATTCTTTCTTTAAGCATTTGTCTTGATGCCTTCTGAAAGAAAAAATATTTTAAATTCACTTTTACACATCTATACATGTAACTCACTCACAACTGCCTACCAAAATGGCAGATGATCAAACGGAGAATTCCTGAGGACATTGTGTGCTATCTGGGAAACACCTACCCGCACTACAGTATCGGAAAGTTTTCGTCTTGGGTATGGTGGTTTCATGAGAGCGTAAAAAATAGCTTGCTATATGTTGAGAGAGCATTACAATTTCCTCTCTACTCGCTCAAGGAAAGGATATCGACGTGAGCTGTTAATTCGTCAGATGGGGTAACAGGGGCACAGGGGCACAGTAGTGCGTCTCTCTTATTTATGTGGTATTGTCATATCATTGCGTTCCTTGTTGCTCGCGTAGATTTCTGTCTATACCCCATATGAAAAGTTTCCGATACTATATACGCTCGTAAAATGGAGAATAAGTCCTGCTTTCGAATAGTTTCGATAGTACTCTTTATTTGTATCAATGACATACAATATCAAAAAATACTGACAATTATATCTCGGTCAACAACTTATTCACAATACAGAATGATAAAAAATATATGAATATGAAACATCATATAAATCACACAATCCATCACAATAATAGATATTAATATGGTACTCCCATCATCCCTGTTTTGAAGCCAAGGTGTTAGAATATGTGGTGCTTCACTGTGTGCTCTTCGGAAAAAGGATGGAGGAGTAAGACTGATTGCTGTTGGTACCGTTTATCGTCGATTTGTAGCTGAACTCTGTTGTATGAGGATCAAAGACAAACTAGGATCGATGTTACGCCCACTATAGTTTGGTTTCCGTACTGCAGGTGAATGTGAAGTTGTTCAACAATTTTCCTCAAAATAGATTTCAAAAATGCCTTCAACACCATTGATAGGAACATCATGCTTCGTAAGGTTAAAGATACGTTTTCAGGATTACACCATTTCTTGAGTCAGTGTTATAATTCAGCAACCTATTTGAGTTTTGCTGAACATCTGATTCTGTCGGAGAGATATGTTCAAAAGGGCGACCCATTAGAACCTGCTCTTTTTTGTCTGACCATCGACGAACTCACTAGAAGTTTATCATCCGAATTTAATTGATGGTATTTGGACGATGGCTCAATCGCTGGTGATAAAACATTGTTTATTATTAAATATCTTGGACCTGAACTAAATTTTGATAAATGCGAGTTGATAACTGTTTCAACTTTGAATAATATTTCTGAATCCATCATTTTGAAATTGGCCCTTGGTATAAGAATTTTTGGATGAGTTTAAATGGAGTCTTCTGGGTGCGCCTCTTCCAGCAGATTCACTTTCAGAACATCTTCGAGAAAAACGGGAATCACTGTCCACTAGATTGCATGAACTTCCTCAACACGTTGCATTTTTCAAGATTACTGTTATACCGCTTTTTTTATTGATCCACCTTCTTCTTTTTCAGTGCGGTCAATAGACATAGAGGAACATGGAAATATGAGTTGCAGTCCTCGTGGTTCTGGTTCCCTTTCAGTGGAAGAGCTTCATGGAGCATGAACCGAATCGATCCCTCTACGAAACCCTTCATTACTTGGAAGGATCAATTGCAGCTTGCGAAATGGATCTGATGTAGATTCTGTGGAACCTGTTCTTTCTTACGAATCAGTAGACAGTTGTCTTGAAAATCTTGCGAAGAAAATTGGATTGAAAAATTTATCAAAGAATTCCAAGAACGAGATTTTGACGATGAACGAGAATGTTTCCTACTTTTCCACCAAACTCAAACACTTGTTCATGCAGCTGCAGTTTCGTGATAATGTATCATCTTTTCCACCAACCGATTTCCTTGTCTTTGAAGTCCACTGGATACTCGTTAGGACAAGTGGATTGTTCCGAATTCTTAAAGTTCTTGTTGAATACTCTTCGTGAGCAGGGACATAACAAAATCAATAATTCTAACCGCTCTTGATTAAATGATTTCGTACAGTCTATCTCGTCTTGTGCTTGTAGATCTTTCGCTGGAAAAATCCTCACTAGTATACGTTGTAGAACATGTTCAAGAGGTACCAAAAACGTATGTGACTTTCTGGAACTTCAACTAGCATTTTCCGATATGACTGATAACCAGCCCGTGAAAAGCTTACTGTTTCATCATCTGAAAATAGAACTTTTTACTGATGATGATCAACTACATTGCCAAATAGGCGCCAAACTAACTGAAAATTTTAACACAAGTATAACTGAGGCACCAGTCAATCTAATAATAACATTGAATCCCTTCAAACACGACTCAATCTCTGGCGAAAGCACCAAACTCTTACGAAAATTCGAAATAGATGAACACCTCTCTCTAGCAGACCACTATTAAAATTTTTATGCAGTCATCGTCCACTGTGGTTCTGGCGTTGAATCTGGTCATTATTACGTATTGACTAAAGACAAAAAGGACTGATTAAAGTTTAACGATAGATGTGTGAATAAATATTCTGACGATAATTTATTGGAGCCTCTGGAGACACCCTGCATATTATTTTATGAGAGAGATGATGTGATTCTGCAGGTTTTTTCGGGTTTTCCTGCAGCTGAAAAAAACAATTAAATGCGCCACAGGAATCAATCAAGTCGCCCCAGAGTGCCAATCAGTTCTTTCTGTTATTTTATAATTTGTATTACTTTCGTTTCTATAAAAATTGTAGGGTAATTGACGCTCAACACACAGGTAAGGTCGGTTAAATTGCTTGTTGAGAAAAGTATCAGAAATTCTTATGATTTATGAACAAATATGTTTCAATTATTTTTTTTTTTAATTTTGAGGCCACGTCTGAACAAGTGGCCGGGGCCGCTCGTGAGGCGTACGATAATGATGCCATTGAATACGTAAAGTTGAGAAAAGGCTCTTTCTCCATCTTACCGTGCACAATATCTTCTTGAAATTATCTTCACGACACAAAAACATTGATTTTGGCATATCTCTTCTAGTTGCTTTGTACCATTTTCTTTTTCGGGGTACAACTTGTGGCACACAGAGAAATGTCTTATGTGGCGTATTTACTCGTACAACATGGCACAAAACACCATTTTCTATGATTTCTGAATTTTGATTGGTGTTTCACGTGTTTATTCATGAAATCAGTTGAAGCGCTCGAAATTCAGGAACAGAAATACACAATTACCTGCAGTACTTCGCCGAATCTCGTTGACGCTGGTCATTTACATTTACATTACATTTACATTGTAGTTTGCCTTGTAATTTTTTTCTTGCATATGCCATCTGAGGGACGGCTTTCAAAAAAAATTTAAAACACCGAATTATGTAAATCAATTTTGTTAAAACCGAGTAACACTTCAGTGGTGTTCCAAAAAAACGATTTAACAATGCCTAATTTATGTGTAACAAAATTTCTTTGTGGGCTTCGTATCGCGATCACTGCCTTTCTTCGAGTCTACCATAATTCAATTATAATGACTAATTTTAAATGTTGTAAAAGTAAACCTTTTATACATTACATATGTATTAAATGTTTCAGTGTTTTTCATAAGTGTTGCCTACCACGTTTTAAAAATCAAATCCGTTTCGTTAAAGATAATCAAATTATATGTTACAAAAACCTCAATAACAGTGATTGCAGTGACCAGGATAGAGGAAAAAGTATCCTGGAAAAATAATTCAATTGGTAATGAATTTATTTCTATCAATTAATGTTCCCGCAGTAAGCGACAAATTCTGTTATTAACAGATAATACAGAAATCTCTTTCCAACTCAGGAGATGTTTAGACAAAAATCTTTATGAAATCTTAACAGTAAAAAAACCGGGTGCACTTTTGCAGTAATCGAAAATATGGACACATTAGCAAGTAAGTTTAGTTTTCTAGATCATGTCATTGTAGTAGGTGGAAGGAACGATATTGCCAAAAATAAAGCACCATATTTCAGAAACATTTGTGACAAACTTAGGCAATGTAATCATACCAATGTAATTTTAGCATATGTCCCGTATTATTTTAAAAATACCATAAAAAACAAATTTCTCTTTAAGTATAATACAAAATTGTTGGTGTTTCTGAATAAATTTAATGCATGCAGTGGTAAAGTTAGCTTTGTGGATATTAATAAGGGTCAATCAAAAAAATTAAACAGTTACAAAGCGGATAGTGGATTTGAATATTTTCTCAATTGACAACAATATAGATATTTTATGTATTAATGAGCACTGGCTGACTGAAGATGCACAATCTATTTCACTTGAAGATTTCTCTTTGACTTCAAATTTTAGTAGGAAATGTAATATCCATGGCGGAGTTGCTATTTTCTGTAGGTCAATTTATAAATGTTCCCCTATTATACAAATTAATAAACTTTCTGTTGAAATGCATTGCGAATTGACTGGTGTTCTCTCTGTGACAATTTTATATTAATAAGAACGTACAGATCCCCAAGCTTAGGGGATTTTGATATTGTTGAGTCGTCGTCGGGTCAATAAATTTTAGCAATAGTCTCAGTTTCAAACTTTTAATAACTTGGAAAAGGTTTTTATACAAGTGACAGAGATCTGATAATTTCAATGTCAAAAAACAAAAACTGCCCTTACGTTGTGTTATACTTTGTATATGATTTATTTTTATAATGATATGATCATAGTAGGAAAAAGGGATGTTTTGTTTTTTGACATTGAAATTATCAGATCTCTGTCACTTGTATAAAAACCTTTTCCAAGTTATTACAAGTTTGAAACTGAGACTATTGCTAAAATTTATTGACCCGACGACGACTCAACATTGGTCCTTCGAGTCGGATAATTTCTTCTCCCCATTGAAGTTTCAGGGAATCCGGTAATTTCTGGACCAACTCTCGTAACACTTTGGGACTTTGAGGGTGTTCTATAGTTCAGTGATTTAATGGTAGCTACAAGACAGCATACATGATTTGAGAGGTGGATTAAAGAGTCCACGTTGTTTTCCTTTATTGCTGGAAGATGTCTAACTTTGGTGGAAGTCCTTCAATGATCTGATCGGGTCGCCCAAATCGCATCTCGAGGGTTCGTAAAACTAAATGAATATTGTCTGGGCACGTCATCATTCCGGATACAGCCAGTTTAGCTTCACCTCTTAAACATTTTTGAAGTTTTATCATCATTTCTTCACTAGAATATTCACATAATGTTGAAATCCGCCTGAATTGAGAAATGAAATTTGGCCAGTCTTCGGAGTTACCTACCATCAAAAATGTTGAAATCTTTGTCTACAACTTGCCTGGCTACAAATCTATCTTGTTTTGAAATAGTTGCTACTGACTTTATTGCATCGCTGATAGTATGGCATAATTGCTTTATTTCGGATACTTTTTCTTCGGGTTTGATTTCATCACTGAAATGTGAATGGCAATCATTTACCCATTGTCTGGTATTTTCAAATGAACGAGAATCGTCATCAGGAAGATCATTTTGCTATTCAGATACTAGTGAAAGTGACTTCTGAACTTCTGCGATTTCAGTTTCTCGGACTTCATTTTCAAGTTCCAAGTTTCTTAAATGATTTTCTAATTTCTTCATTTCAATTGCTTGTCGGGCTTTTTCTATTTCAAGTGCGTGTCTTTTTCTCTGTAGAGCAATACTTTCAGTTTTAGAATGTGTAGATCGTAATGAACGAACAGACGAAGTTCCTAGTAAATATTTACCGACACATTTGGATCCTTGGTGTTGACTCAGCTTGTCTGTCTGCTTTGAGTTCGCCTTGGCCAATGGAACTTCATCGTGCTTATCCAACGTCTCCATTTCTTTTCTCAAATTTGGATTTATATTTCCTTCAGAATGATTTGATCTGACACTGACTGTTCTGCCCTGTAGTAATCCAAAAGTACGTGGCCATACGTAACTGGGGTCTAGTTTACTATTTGTCCCAGCAGTCGGCCTTGTATGTGGCATGTCAAATTTTTGTCTTCAACTTCTGCTTTTCCAAAGAACTAGTTATCTACTCGAAGGACCAATGTTGAGTCGTCGTCGGGTCAATAAATTTTAGCAATAGTCTCAGTTTCAAACTTTTAATAACTTGGAAAAGGTTTTTATACAAGTGACAGAGATCTGATAATTTCAAAAAACAAAACTGTCCTTTTTCCTACTATGATCATATCATTATAAAAATAAATCATATACAAAGTATAACACAACCGGTGTTGCCTTACTCTACGGGGGATATTATATCCGTTGAGGAGAACGACAAGAGCCGAATTTATTGTTACTACTCGTTCCCCACGCTCATACAAATACAATCCAATGAGCCTGATATAGTCCTCCTCGACCATCAAATTAAGACAATGCTCGTCATATGGTTATCGTCTCTTGGTGAAACGAACTTCGTCATTGGACGTCTATTGAGACGAAATATCGAGATTTACTCTTCAAACTCTTTCTGGTATGACGCTACTATCTCACCTGGAAATCATACCGGCATGTCGCAAGACAGCAGAAATCTTGGCCGAATACATAGAGAAGGTTGTCATTTTCGATTTATTGTTCAGAGTACACGATTCCCGGACCCAATAGCTGCTCACCCTATTTTTTGGGGAGTGGTTATTGGGGTATAAAATTAACTCAGAGTGCCCAAACCATTCTGTTAAAATGGTGGTTCTTATTATAGGGGTCCTTGGTGGTATGATGGATACACTGCGCTCGAACTTGAAAATCATACCGGCTTGCCGTAATATGGCAGAAATCTTAGCCGGACGAATGCAGAAGGTCGTCATCCTTAGTTCACTGCGTCTGCTCAGGGCACATGATTCTCGGACCCAGTAATCACTTACCCCACGGACGTGGCGAGTTTTATCTGGGTAAACAATCCAGCGCTCCCTCCGGATGTATCGGGACTTCGGAGACAGGGCCTGACTGTAACATCCTTTTGGAAATAATAATAATGATAATAATAATAATAATAATAATAACAGATGTATATCGCAGGGCTTCGTGCACTATAAGCGTAACCTTTCGATGACCTGGATCGATTACCGCAAGGCGTTTGATACTGAGCTATTCTTGCATTTGCTCAGATGCCTTGTGGTGCCCGATCTGATAGTGAGGTGCATTAGACAACTGATGCCGCTCTGGAGGACTTGCTTCACCATAACATCTGGTCAAGTCAGAGTCCAAACAGAGCAGGTATCAATAGAAACTCCGACATATATGATCGTCAGAACTGTTGTTGAAGAACAAAGTTGCTGCAACTATTATGCTTGCCGTTCCGATCTTACTCTACTCCTTTGGAGTGGTGAAATGGACTCAAGAGGAGCTGCGACAAGTCGACGAGAAAACTCGTGAAATGATGCATCTCAATAGGAGTTGGCATCCTAAATCATCCGTTCCACGATTTTACTCTCCTAGACAACCGGTGGATATATTTCTGCACACACTTACGTCCGTGTTAAACTATATAGCACAAAAAAATAAAAAAGTTATTTTTACTGGAGATTTTAGTGTTCATTTCAATAAACCAAATAAATATGTACATGCTCTTACTAATCTATTCAGTTCATTTGGTTTCATTGCCTGTAATAATTCTCCAACACGCCTAGAAAACTGCTTAGATAACATGTTCATCAATTTTTCTTTGGATGATTGCACATTGTACATTCTTGATCCAAAACTCTCCGATCACGTTGGTTTAAATTTAAAGATGACTAACTGTAATCCTCAGCACTTAACCAAGAAAATTTCTTACAGACCAATTTCCGACATAGGCTTACTTCAATTGAACGAATATTTACAAATGATGGATTGGAGGTTTATAGACGATTCCTCTTTTGTTATAGATGAAAAATCTCAATTTTTCTTTGATATTATTACATCGGCTCTGGATATTTATTTTCCAATCAAGTGCAAAATTCTAAAAAAGAACAAAAACAATTTGAGTTGGTACACAGACGATTTGAGGCAATTGAGGGAGTCATTGCATTTTTTCCTAGATGCTTATAGGACTTATCCTTGTGACGCCCTGAAAGATCTTGTTAAAGACAAAAAACGTATTTATAGAAATGAGATAATAAAAGCTAAAAAAACAGCTAATGATAATTACATAAATCGCAACGGAAATCGTCAAAAAGCAATGTGGAATTTGATTAATATAAATAAAAACAAGCCAGATAATTGCTGAAAAATTAATCAACACCTTACCTTCCACAAATGATATTCCGGAGAGTTATTTTACAAGTTCTCACGAAATATATACATATAAAGGAATTTAATTTTTCTAAAGTCACATATAACCAAGTTCTTGATACAATGAATAATTTAAAAAAGACTAAAAGTAACGATGCTTATGATATTAACATAAAAATTCTCAACCGTATCAAATATATTATTCTCATTCCTCTCACCAAACTTATCAATCAATGTATCAGAAATAATGTTTTTCCAAAATTTCTTAAATGTTCAAAAGTGTTACCCTTATTTAAAGGTAATTGCATTGACGACCCAACAAACTACAGACCTATATCAATTGTGCCCACATTTGCAAAAATTTTTGAAGTTATTCTTAAAATTCAAATGACAACTCATTTTGAAAACTTAAATTTATTTAGTAGTTCCCAATTCGGTTTTAGGGCTAATTTATCGACAACTGCTGCAATAAATTCACTGATTGATATAATTAATGATGGCTTTGAAACCTTTGAGTACGTCCACGTACAATTCTTAGACCTAAGCAAGGCTTTTGACTGTGTAACGCACAAAATATTAATTAATAAACTGAATTTTACAACTTTTCCGAAAATAGCCAAAAAATGATTATGTCTTATTTGACGGACAGAAGTCAATTTGTGAATATTAAGGGCGTCAATTCGCAATCAATTGACATTAAATATGGGGTACCGCAAGGCTCTGTTCTAGGTCCGGTCCTATTTCTTATATATGTTAATGACTTGCCAAATAGTGCTCCATCGGCAAAGTTTACTCTTTTTGCTGACGACACCACATTAGCCCATTCAAATGGAGATTTTAATATGCTGCTAACTGATGCCAATAACAGCGTGTCTCTCACACAATCTTGGCTCAATAATAACAAGTTAGTACTAAACAAAGAAAAGTCTGAGACATTAATTTTTAGCTTAAAACAACATACAGACCTAAACAATTCCCACTGCGTTAAGTTTTTGGGTGTTCTCTTGGATGGTAAATTAACATGGGAAGAACATACGGTTTTTGTCTGCAAGAATATGTCACGGAAAATCTTCTTACTACGCAACCTGCAATATTGTTTATCATTCACAACATTGTTAATGGCTTACCATGCACTCATACAGTCCACAATAACTTATACTCTAATAGTGTGGGGCCACTCAGCACACGCCTCAGCAGTTTTTTCCTTGCAAAGAAAGGCGGTCAGAATCATTGCTGGATTGCCATACAGAGAAGATTGTAGTGATGCATTCAAACATTTTAAAATACTTACCCTGCCATGTGCTTACATACTGCAATGTCTTATTCACATAAAAGTAAATTTGAAAAATTACAGGCTAAATGAAAGCTCACATTCCTATACAACGCGTAACAAAGATATGATACATCAACACTATTTGAGACTTTCGAAAACGAGAAACGGAACAAGCTGTTATGCAATCAAGTTCTTCAATGTTTTACCTTATGAGGTCCAAGTTCTCGAGTGTGCTCAATTCAAATCAGTTATTAAGCGGTTCCTGGCTGATAGTGCGTTCTATGATTTTGATGAGTTCCTATCAACCGAATTTTCACAATTAATAATACATTAAGTAACATAACAAAACGTATTGCTGCTTTGTTAAATTATTTTAATGTACAATTGTTTTTTATTTTTAGAATTTTATGTTTTTAATCTGTTTATCTGTTCTTTAAATTTACTTCTGCTTCTACTGTATATAAACGACAAATATTGTTTATCTTTTGTTATATTATCATTATTATTTATTAATTTTTTTAGTTTTAGCACAATTGTGTTATATGACCAATAAAGATCTATCTATCTATCTATCTATCTATCTATCTATCTATAACATGGTACCTGTCCGTAGCCGCACTGAACCTATCACCCAACAGAGGAAAAATAAATATAAGTGTATATACTACCTACTTTTGAATTACTTTATTTCAAAATAATTATATCATGATATGACAAAAACAACATGGAATAGTTATTTATGCAACAAGTGCAAAAAGTGTTTATGGCACTCGACATGAACTTGTCCGACGAGGCCGTTAGGCCGAGTTAGACAACACGTCGAGGGCAATAAACATTTTTTGCACGAGTTGCATACAACATTTTTTTCTACGTTCATGCAAAAAGCAAAAAATGATTTATTAAGGTGCGGCACGTGAAGGAAAATGAAAAGCGCAACTTGAATAAATAATTGTTACTATCGATTAGAATTGAAACAGATCACCATCATCTATTTTTCCATTAATAATAATCATTTTAAAACGTTTAATTTGTAATTGTCAAAATTAAGTGGAGAATTAATGGAGGTATTCTCGGATAACATGAATACAAAATAATATAAAATATGTAACTGTTTGGAACGTATTGCCAATAAAATATAATATATGCTAAATATATAGTGGGTTTGAACGTTTATATTTGTCATGATGACAGCATGTTGAAGTAGAAAGACAGATGAGTGCAATAAAGAAGTTCTTTTTCCACTAAATATAGTTCAATAAAGTGTTGCTTTTTGCATGAATTTAGAAAAAGAATGTTTACCCATAGATGCCAAAGAAATATGTTTCATATTTTTCTCCTAGATATGTATCTATGAAAAATATTCATATATGAGTATAAAGGTATAAAAATATTAAAAAATGTGTATATCGGGAAGGCCTCCAAATAAATTGACATCGAAGAAACCACAATGTCCATGACAGAAAACTTCTCTAGGTCCTTGGCTTCGGTATCTATCATCTATTGTGGAGTTTAATCGGCATATATGACGATTTCAAAATGGTCGATTAGTCAATTAGTAATTCGAAATGTACTGATCCGCTTTTTTCTACTCTACTGTATTCGATATTTCTTGCCCATGCTCTGCATTCCACGTTGATCACAATACCAGCTGAAAATATGAAACGGAAGATATAGTCCAAAATACATCAATCGTTTTAGGAAAGGGTTTCATCCAATGGTTTGAATAAAATTTACTGTTTGTAGAGAATACATTCTATATAACTTGTTCAAGATCCCCAGATGTATCTTATTTTCTAAAAGACAATATGTGAGGAAAGAGGTGGTATTCCCATGTACTTTCAATGCAGACACACCTGCTGAGTTGGGTAGACGGCCAATCCACAGACACGAGGTGAGAAGGGTAAGTAAAAAATTGGGCTCACTTCACTTAAATTCTAATGTCCGATTTTGGAATTTGTTTTGCAGAAAATTATCACAAAATATAAGGCTATAACGCAGTATTTATATTCACACTATACAAGTAACAATTTAAACACATGCAAAGACTTTGCATGCAGACTGTCATAATTATTGACAATAAGCGACTATCTACAATAACGTCATTAGAGATTTATTGCAAAGTGAAATGAATTTACTTAATTACAATAAACTTATATTGAAGTATCCTGTATTGCAAATATTAATAATTATAGCTGGTAATGGTGTTATTGCAAACACAATCTTCATATTTGCTTCATTAACTTTATTTTGACTTATTGAATGTGCATGCGTATATATGACAAATAAAGGAATACTTTATTAAAGTATCACCACAATAGAGGTTGTAATAACTCTCTATCGGAAAATTTTACTTTTAATCAGCGAATTATACAAAATCATTATCTATTTTTTTACTCGATAACGGTCGTAGTCACGAAAAAACTACAAGAAACAAAAATGTTTGCAAACCAAGCAAAAAAAAATTATTATATGATTTACCAACGGCGCACCGCAAAAAAGTTCGGTGGGAGAAAAGGAGGCATGACCCATAAAAAAATATCACCCTGTAGATTCTCGCAAATATTTGGGTTGTCCATCGATGTGAGTCCTATAACGTAAAATACATTTTGAATTTGAGCTAGATATTTCAAAAACTGCAGGATCTTAAAAAAAAAAACAAAAAAAACTTGAAATTTCAACACCCCGTATATCGTTATAGAATCGTATGCGGACCTATGTTTATATGAACTTTTAGTCGTAAAATAAGCCAGGGAATGTCCCCCTACCCGGATGTATATGATGTTTATAGGAATACCCTGTATTGAATTTTAGACACATTAGCACTAACCAACACCTTGGTATATGCAGCAGGTATAGATAATTAACTGAAACTTACAGACTGGTCTTTCGAATCTAACAGCTACCAAAGGACTCAAGTATCCTTCCGCGTTCAAATATGGAAAATAATATCCTGGAAAACCTTGGATATTTCTCGGATAATAATTTACTGGCCCCAAGTATTCAACATCTGCTGGATTTTCACCTTCACATGATAGCCAAATATTTCTCATCTGAAAAATAAAGAACAATATAATATGAACTGAAGATCCTGAACTTCTAAAACAGGCAGTTATTATTTCAGGAGGCACTGAAATACGTTATCTGTAAATTAGTAAACTGTACCTATATAATTTTCTTGAGGCCCGTAAAAACTTTTCTTTTAGTGAAACATCATGGTTTTGTTAAGAATTCGTGTAGGTATATCAAAAATATTATTTTTTTTCAGGTTCTCACAAAAAAAATTGCCGTATTTCCTGAATTTCTCGAGGATGTATACTTCGAAAAACAACTTCCCAGAAAATGAGTTCTAAAGCTTTGCCTTTCGTTGAAAAACAAGTTCTGCGAACGAAAACATAATAATGTGTCTAAAGTAATAACTAAGGGTAAGATCAATCTCGGAAGAGAATCGTTCATAAGATACCCAGCGGGATACTAAGTAGTATTCAAAATACGAGTGTTAGAAGATCTTCATCTACCACCTCATAAAAAAATCAGTCTGACGGATAGCAAAACTTACAACTGAGGGAGCAAGCCTCAAAATAGGAGGTTTAAATATATACAGTGCCCGTCTAAAGTCCGTTCCCCCCCTTCTAATTTTTGAACCACCTGATATAGCGCAACGAAATTTGAAAGAATTAAATAGGAGATAAAAACCTACGCTTCGCGTAGTTCGTCTAACTGTGTTTGCGTGCGGAAAATTAACACTTTGCACACTTGTTAGGAAAATAGCAATTTCCTACAAGCGTGCGGAGAAGTAACTTTTCCGCATTATTTTTCTTCTTCTGAAGTAATAAGCAGGTAATAATTGAAATAGTTATTCATGATACTAGTATGAAAAGAGGCATTTTATTTTGTGAGTGGGAAATAGTGCGAAAAGAGCATCAGCTAGTGAAGAAACCCCACGAGCAAAATAAAATCACTTTTAACAAATTTATCATAAATTTTTTTGTTCATACAATTACTGCTAGTAAGAAAAAAAATAAAAAAAGGTTATATGATCCATAGGATTCGAACACACGATCTTTAGATTTGCTCTTTGGAAAGCAGAGGATCCAGCGCTCCAGCAACACGCGCCAATCACTTTATTTAATACCTAGGGGAAGGTCCGGTAAAGTGGAATAGTTAACGTTTGATAATTTTCTGTAGTCTTGTAGGAACACCCAGAGCAATGATCTTATGCGCAATTGTTTGCTATATTATATTTGTTTAAAATGTATCAACTAGGAACCGCAAACCTAATTACACCCGAGCCAAAAAAACTTAAAATAAAAGGGGATGCAAATTACACTTTGTCCGCCATGTTGCGGGCAAACTGAAATTTTCGTGAGGGCAAAGTGAAATACTATAAATGTATCATATACTATATATATACTATACTATATAATACAAGTGTAAAAAAACACCATGCAGTATATTGCTTAGTAATTAATAAATGAATGTTTGTTGGGTCAGCGAGAATATTTTTGGCATTTTCACATGCATTTTACCATCTGTGTTCACGCGGTTTATGATCATACCAGGGATAAGATTTCCTCCATAGTTAACTGCAACCCAACTCCCTTTTCGAAATATTTCACTTTGACCGCAACACCTGTATATTATTTTGCCCGCCATGTCGCTATCATTAAAAAACAAACTACACCTGTTTATCAAATGGGAAAATTGGATCCGTAAAAACATTGAAATGCTTTTCAACGTGTAAAATATAAGTGACAAATATAAAGGAATAAAGTCGATTACCGTTTTCCTATGGTTCCTTACACAAAACAATAACAATATTACACTTTTCTGGTCGAAAACACCAAAAGAGGATTGGTCACATGAGTGACTTAGGCTACAACTGCCATATGCATACAAAAGTGCCAACCTAAAGTAGCTACGTTCTCGTAGCAGTAAAACTTGAAAGCGCCAATTTCAAATATTTCGAAAAAGTTACTTTTCCGCACGATTTTTCGTTTTCAAAGGTATACTTTTCCGTACGATTTTTGTATTGTTAAAAATGAAGATACTTAAGACTAACTAAATGATATATGTAACTACTCTGTCTTATGTGTCAATTTGTAGCATTATTATAAAATCTTGTCGATTACTATTGCAGAAAATGTCCTTTCCACCCTGGACGGCTTGCCCGAACTCCGCTCCGCGTCGTTTGTGCAACTGCCGTCGCGTGAGGAAAACACTACTTTCCGCAATTGTTAGGTAAATAACTACTTTGCACAACTGTCAATAAAAATTGTGTTTTTAATTGACAAGCATATGAACACACGACTCATAGCCTCGGTAAATAGCTCCTTACGCACGGTAAACAAATCGCACAGTTTTCGTAAACAAAACGCACGGTTTAATATATCTCGTTTTAAGTTCATCTATACAGGCGTCTTTTTTAGCAAAAACGCGATTTTACAAATAATAATAATAATAATAATATTGTGAATGTTTGAATCTCGGAAACGGTTTTTCATATTTATCATGGTTCCAACTACTAGCATATCCAGTTTGGTGGTGCTACAATCGATCCTCGTCTCGAAACCCAATCGCACACTGGACTATCTGTAAATTTCAGAATCGGTAGATGAGTCGAAATCTTGTCTGTGGTTGATATGATTGACATACACTGCTCGCCAGGAGCGATGGACTTACCCAGTTTTGCGAAAAATGATATAAGGGAACAATATAGGCTCAAAATTCCAACGGATTCAGAAGCACGACACCAATTTCACTACCACTACAGATTTTCGCTTAAAAAAAGTTCCCCAGTTTGTCTCACATTTCATGGAAACATCACCGTTTCTTTCTTAACTAATGAAGGGAAAATCTGTTAATAGATAGATAGAAACGAACCTTGCTTTAATAAAATGAACGATTTCTGTGAGTGATATTTTTTAATAACATTCTCCTTATTTAATTTATTTAATGATTTTTTTCAATGAAAACTAGAGAAAATTAAAAAAATCAACTATCTGAATGAAAATGCGAATTTTCACTTTCAGATTTTTTCTTTTCCTTTCAGTTAGTCTTTTCACAATATCTATCAGATGTAGTTCAATGTCCAGCGTGGCTTGTGCCGGGGAAGTAGTTGTTTTCTGTAAGATATTACAAATAAATCACATCTTTCATTTTTCAATTTTTATGGAAAATGTCCCCCTTTTCAACATGAATACCTCCCAAGAGGTTATCTTGAACGATGGAAAATAGCGACTAAAGTTTGTCTTTCAGTCGCAGAAGATTCCACAACAGATTTTATGAATGTCCTATTCATATTTTCGAACTAAAATCAAAATGAAGTGCATTTAGACATCACTGTTACCACTTAGTGATGCCAAATGTTATGAATTGTTCACAATTTTCTTCTCGTTAGTGTCGCTTTGATGCACGAAATGTGAAGAAAATTGCGAAGCACATCAACTTGAATTTTGGTTTCATTGCGATTTTGTCGGTTTATCAGAAATTACGTTGGTAACAAAATTGAGCATGACATCACCGATACGACACAAAATGGTCAGAGTTGTTTGTCGAGTCGAGAGTCAAGTAGAATTTTTATATAAATATTCTATGGATATTTCTGATAGTGTGCAGTATTCTGCTTGATTCTTTTTATTTCAATAGTTAAATCGGTACGTTTCCTAACATTGCCCAACAATTATTCCTATCAAGAACTGTATCCCTTCAAGGCCCGGAACGGTGAGTAGAAATTCAGGAAGGTAAATTCAGTGATTTGCAGAATTTGGCATTTTCAGGATATAGGTACTGATTTCGCCGGAAAGAAAATTCTGTCCAGATGATTGAAATTGAATTATAATTTATTCTACAATTCTATACATTGTTTTTCCCATGATTTAGACAGTTCCATTTGTTTTTTTTTTGTAAAAAGTATATACTACGGAATCAACTCTCGTTTTTTTTTTCTTAACATGCCATTCCATATAATTCGTAATTTATTAGTAAGGATAATGATATTGAGGTTTAATTTCTATTTATATTGAAACATGGTGAGCTTATTTGTTTCATTCTTGAATCTACTATATTTTAAATTCGTTCAAGTTGTCAATTAATTATTATTGTTCTAGCAGTGAATTCGCTTCGAAGAGAATTTGAGATACTCTCAGTAGGTAAGTCTAGAGACACAAGCGAGTTAAATCACAACCTACGAAATCATTCATACATGTGAAACCATCATTGACTTCTAAATTTGGAGTGTTCGAGACATAAAGGAGAATAAGAAAGTGAAGCGCATTTTTAGATAAGTACCAGTCCATTCAATTTCACATTGTTACATCGAAAGGGTCTTAATGTGCATTCGATTCCGAACTATATAGGAATGTGACATTGGGCTGATTTCGAGTCACATTTTGATGTTTCGAACTGACCTAAGGGCACCAAATAGACGTTCATTTTATGATAATGAAAGTCACATTGCGACATACTGTTGTGATCTGAAACACGAATGTGAAGCCCACTCCTATATTTTTGAGACCATTCTGTGTTAACTCGGTAAGCACGGAAGGTACACTAGTTTGCCATAAGTTTACTAAAGGCATCAATGGAAAACTTGTTTGCGCAACCATTTCAAATATTTGTTGTCAAGAATCATTTGGAAACATCCCAGTTAACTGTAAATTTACAATATTAATATTGCCTCAGCAACTTTTTTGTTTATCTCAAATGATAAGTTTTTATCTCTACGATCGAAACATTGATTGAATTTGGCACATGCAAAGTTAAATCAGGAAGATTGTCGTTCATTTACTCTGGCACAGCCTGCCTTATCACATAACTTTTGTTCGAGACCGTTCGGTTCAAGTCGTTTGAACAGCTTTATAAACACCGTTTGTGGTTTCACAGTAAAGCGGTACAGCAGCGACAATATATTTCCTTGCTTAACAACCAATCAGTGGATTTCAAATTTTGAAATTCAGCCAATAGAATCGGAACTACAGTGAAAATATAGCTTGTCACTGTATTTTCACGGTGATAAACCTGCTTAGTTTTTGTTTTATTATCTGTCAAGTGAAAATAATGATTTATTTTATAAACGTCAAATTTATGTGTTTTGACTAGTTATCTTTATTTATCAATATGAGCGATCGTTGGGGACAAATGTCCATTGGTATCATAGATGAGGCCGTGGAAAAGAGTATTCCGTTGAATACGACTAGAAGTAAAGCATCAATTACCAGGTGACACGATTATTCTTTATCTCAAATCGATATATTGTCGTCCTAAATATAATTCGTGGTATGATTAAAAACCTATAATTTTTTGGAATATCAATTCATTGTCAATCCCAATGCAAGAAAATACAACTCGTCCTACGGACTCTTTGCAATTAATTAATATTCCAAAAAATTATCGGTAATAATCATACCACTTATTATATTACCCCTGAGAATACGAGTGACGGTTATAGAATTACAGAAGCTTTCAAATATTAGCTTTACACAAGAAAATATTTGTTACTCTATTGTGAGTAAGCGTTTGTAACCATACTGAAAATTCACAACCGAAGTGAGCACACTTCAAGCAAAATTAAAAAAAAAGGAAATGCTGGCAGTTTGCGTTTGTAACCTTACCGCAAAGCCATGATAAAATTAAAAAGTTCCTGGTAAGTTGACAGATATCGATTTGCTGGAATTCAACAGTTGTAACTATACTGGAAGTCTATATCAAAATCAATAAAATTTCTGACAAGTTTGCAATTGAAACCCTTAAAAATGAGATGGTATGAGGGGGAAGATCTGCTGTATGCATGACAGTTGCTGAACGTTGGCTGCAATGGATGTAACAACTTCACAGTTGCTCTTGATAGGTTTTCGAAAACTTTATGCAAGCTCTCCTTGCTCAGTGGGTCGCCAGTATATCTATTGATCCTGAAATTTACAGAGTTCTACTACAATAGTTACGGAAGATAAATTGGTGTCCTGATTTCGAATCCGTTGGAATTTGGCGCCTATAATGTCCCCTAATATAATTTTTCACAAAAATGTGAAAGTACATCGCTCCTGGCGAGCAGTGTATGTCACTTAGATCAACTTCAGGCAATATCTAGACTCATCGCTGTTATATCTACCGATCCTGAATCCAACATTTCCCCTTCATTTATTTTCAATGTTGAACAAAAATTAAGGCTTTTTAACACTTTTCAAATTATGACAAAATTTTACACTACCTAATTAAATTTTTTTATATCAAGTATATTTACTATTTTAGAACAATAGATTTTGACGTTTGTAGAAAACATTTTGTTGGAATCTGGTTCTCGAAATGCTTTGGTAACCTAGACTATTTTCTTAACTCGGCTGCGCCTTGTTAAAAAAATCAGTTCTCGATCACCAAAGTAGCATTTCGCGCACTAGATCGTCAAAAACATATTGATAACAGAGTTGACAACAATATGCAAACTGACCATTTTTTTTTTTTTTTCATTTTCCTTCATTACCATGACACCGTCCACAAAGTAGTATGGGAAATACATATTCTGAACTTTGAAGCAAAAATTCAAGAAATCATTTATTTCCAAATGTTTAACAATATTTAAGGCTTTCTAACACTTTTTAAATTGTGACAAAATTTTACACCACCCAATTTTATTTTTTTATATTGAGCTGAGCATATTACTTCAGGAAGTTCACTTTCTGGTGTCTTTGCTACGGGGCTTGCTTATTGGTTTCACCGCGAGTGGCGCTGCGACTGCCTTTTACTGTAAGTCACTGATTCATTTATGAGGAAATATTAGTTATACAGTGGATTATAATTCATTGGGCTGGGACAGGACGACTTTAATGTTGTCCGACCTACCCTGTCACTGACGAGCGGCAAGAACCGCGAAACGCGTCTGCAGGTAGTCTTCCCCAGCCAAATGAAGGATAATTTGCTGTATAATTATAACAAGCAATTGCAACTGAGTCTTCTTGGAAGAACGTTGCACAAATATCTGACAGATGTAATTCAATGTCCGTCGTGGTATTAGCCAGGGAAGTAGTTGTTTTCTGTCAGATATTTGCCTCATATTTTCCACATTGAGAAGGGTACTTCGACATTGTCGATTTTACTATTTCATTTAAGCATATTAAGTATTACTTATTTTAGAAAAATATTTTTTAACGTTTGTAGAAAAAAATTTGGTTGCATCTTGTGCGCGAAACACTTTGGTGATCTCGACTATTTTTTTAACTCGCCTCTCTATCACCAAAGTAGCATTTCGCGCACTAGATACAAAAATAACTATTTTAGGGACATAGTCGTACTCTAAGATGAGTTGGTTATCTAAAAAAAAACTGTATTGCCCAAATTGGTACCTTCCAAAAATTCTCACTGCCCTTCAACGTGTTATTATTATAACATAATAGGTGAAAAGATCGTAAGAAAAATGTAAACGACTGAACTCAGTTATTTTAATACACAATGCAGAAGATGGAAGAATAATAAATTAAATACTCGTCATTTTACGGCGTTCTTCATTTGATTCGATTATATTTGAAGTAGTTTTTTGTAAAACGATTGTGTCAAATGTTGAGTTTAAGATGTCTAAAAACCCTGGTGTGCCGACTAATTAGATTTTGATTAGAATTTTTTGAAGACAAAACAAATGAATTAGTGGTCTATTTTTATAATCTACTCCAGAGATGGCGTCATCTTCCTCGTGTCGACACTGTCAACATTCCAAGGAAATGGTGATTGTGACTGCCAATTGAATTTTAAGGAATTCTATTAAACTTTTTTATTACCATACGAGAATAATAGTCCATACTTGAAATGGAAGATCAAAAGTTTTATTGAAAAAATAACACTACCTACAAAAATTTATTTTTTCAAAAAAAAATCTAAAAACCATTTGAAAGTGAATAGTTGTGGTGTAATAAAAAAAATGTACAATTTTCTTGTATTATTGATGTGTTTCTTCATTTTCCTTATATTTTAATAATTTGATCATGTTCCGTTTTCGTGCCCGACAATCCAGAAATATGAAAAAAGTAGGTAGGTAAACTCATTTATATTCAGTACAGAAATTGAGTACTCCATACCACTAAGAATCTGAACATACTTTGAAACAGAAATTTTATTTCAAAACGCCATGCATGTTGACAATATTTTATGGCAAAAATGTTTTCTAATCAATTCAATCAACTCTGGATGCGTTTTTATATCTTACCGTTTCTTGAAATCTTCCATAAGTAGCGAAAGTCCGCGATAAAGTAAACAATATAAATTTTTCCCGATTCCCACTGAAATCTATCAAAGTTTTGTCTTTAGTAAGCTTGTTAAATTTTGGTTATTTTCCATGCATTCCTTTTATTTTGAAATGGGGAAATCTGTTTAGTGTAGTTGATCAAAAAATACATTTTTCTGTCGAACAAAATTGCACAATAGAAATATTTTCACTATTAAATGTCATATTACGGTTTTTTAACCGTAGTAGAAGAACAATATAACACTTTAACTCATCACAAATATAAAATCCTAAATGCAATTAAACTCAAAGCCACAAAATTATTCTTTATTTCTTTAAAAAAGTTTATAGTGAAAACTCGGGCACAAATGCACAGATATCAGCGCATGCGCTGCGCATAAGATTGACAGGTGCTAATGGTGAATTTCCATGCGATGCAGCTGAACTGCAATACTTCTATGTGAAATGTGAGTTATTTATATTTCAGCAAAAAAATTAATAAATCATGTCGAAAATGTAACAAATAGAACTGATGGAGGACAGTGATTCCGTATATTCCAATAATTATATTGTTTTATTAATTTCATGTTCGTGAATTGTGGGCAAAACTTTAAACTTCTGTTCATGAAAATTAACCATAACAAGAAAACCGACGGTGGAGGTGCACTCAAGTGTCGCGGGATATTCGAAAAACAGCCCACGGATTCATTTGTTTTCTCGTAATCAAGTTGGCGAATGTCTCTCGTTTTATTCCACAGATTTACAGGTATAAGTCGGTACACCAGGGTTTTTAGGCATCTTAGTTGAGTTGAAGGAAAATCAAGCAAAAGCATATATCAATTTTATATTTTTTTCTCTCAATCTTTCTCCTGTTTTTGGAGCCTGGAAGGGTAATTCATGTATCGTTCTGAAACAGTAGGCGAATGTGCCAAACCACTTTTATGGGGTTGACTATGATATCAATTTCCATGACCAGTTGGAACCATCTTCTTATTCCAAATGATAACAGGCAAGATACATAATGATTTGTTAAGAGGAATTTCACTTCCTTGGTAATAATTAATTTGAAAATACTTTACCATTTCTGTACTGTTGAAGCTCCTTATGTGATTTTTGAGGCTCTCGGGCATTTCTTCGGGAAGTTCATCTACACTGTTATAATACTCGGGTGTCCAGCCATAAATTTTGTTAAGTTTCAAGAAAATACAAGGAGAGTTCTTATGATAGTTGAAAAACTTATCACTGTTGCAATCTCCCCAATCTCGAACATCGACCTCACAAACTTCCCCCATTACAGGATACCCATCACGGGAATGGGAACAAGTTTTGATCTGACCGTTACCTTTAGCAGTTTTACTTGGAAAGTAGTATTCTGAAAACAAGAAGAGGTAAGAACATTAAATATTGAATATCCAATGGAGGCGATCCATGACTTACAGTGGAGGTGAGATGAACCTGGGTAGTGAAAACACTTACAGTCGAACTCCACCAAATATAATCTTTATTGTGAAGGTGGGTGAAGTCGAAGGACTCACATCAGCACATTATAGGATATAATCGGAGGACTTATATCAGTGGGGACATGTTTCGAAGGATTAATCGTTCATTAACAGCAAAAGTAGGGTTATATTAAGAGCTACATATTGGGAGGTTTAACATTTATTACTGTTAATCAATATCACTGATGTAGTATTTCTCTCTTCTGTAGCTCTTAATGTAACCCTTCTTTTGCCGATGATGAAGGATTAATCCTTCGAAACATGTCCACACTGATGTAAGTCCTCCGACAAAATCCTATAATGTGCCGATGTGAGTCCTCCGACTTCACCCACATTCACAATAAAGATTATATTTGGTGGAGTTCGACTGTACGTTTTTTCACTACCCATGCAAATGAATATTGAATATTTAATTTATTCATATTATATTCCTACAATAATCATTTAGTATTCTAAATTTTCATTATCATCCTATCACCTGAAATCTACTTAAATCACAGTACAAGCATTTATTTATTCCTCATCTAAAAGCTATCGAAAATTCAGGTATATATTTCCGAGAACGACCAAACTTTACATTCGGGAATGATAAAACTCAACGTCCTTACAGCCTTAAGAGTAGAGCTGAGCACTGTAGCCAGGCTGGTGATGCCAGAACTTCTTAGGTTACTTGGAGATTATTTTTAAAAAATATTGAGATTAACGTATACATTTCTGTAAAATGAATAATATTGGGATTTTTCATTTTAGGTAAAACCAAACCATCGATTGAATTCCCCTAGATAATTCAAGCACTACAAGTCTTATTTTACAAAGGGATAATACCTCATGATATAAGATCACTACACTATCAATGTACAAGCATGCTGAAAAATCATATATTTAGATAGTGAATAAAATATCAATATCGAAGTATCATTCAGGTATTAATATAACTATGATTTTCTATGTGATATACAGATTCAGCAATAATTCTTCTATACATAGCGAAACAACGTGCACGACAGAGAACGCATTAGGAAATAGAGAGGAGATATGTATCAATCCCACCACTGTGCGGCGATTGAACATCTTACTGAATTCCTAAATTCATTTTAGCGTCGTGGGAATGTAATTTTAATGTAGCGGAAGTTGCATTTACGATATTATTTGTTTCGTTTGTTTTGCGAAGAAGTTATTTGACTTTTTTAACCAAATAAGTTCTTGCTCTCAAAGTTTGTGTGATACAGTTGTCAGTCGTAATGGCTGTGAAAATAACAGTGTAAATCCTGTAAAAAATCATAATGAAACTAAAAAAAATTCTAAAACCAAGTAATTCATATAAATGAAAAAAAAAATTATTCTATTGATTTAATGAAGTAATTGTTCAAACAAGCCACCTTCGTGCTAAACAATATCCAAATCTACTAATACGTTCTCTGTTGCGCGCGTTATTTCCCTATGTATAGAAGAATTATTGCTGAATCTGCATAGTATATTTCATATTGTATGATTGTATATCTGTGTTTATTTAAATGTAAATTACTTCTTTGGTTCTTAATTCAATACTCGTTTATTATATGAAATAGTTGATGTTGATCTCGATAAATGGTATATTATTCATGTAATAACGTAAGTGTGATTTTCAATGTGACATAAACTATATAAAGTGTAGTTCAATTATTATATAATATAAAAAAAATTATCAATTCCTATTATTCTACTATTCGGTATTATTAAAACTGTGATTTTTAATGTTGAAAAATATCTGTTATAAACTCAAATACTAATTTATTTTTTGATTCTTGATTTATTACTATTATATTATATAAAATATTGGCTATTCATCTCAATAATATATTGTGATTTCATTTCAAGTACTATTATGTTAGATTAATAAGCTGTCCAGTATAGCCAGTATGGCGAGTATAGCCAGTATGGCGAGTATAGCCAGTATAGCGGGTATAGCTAGTATAGCCAATATAGCGAGTATAGCGAGTATAGCCAGTATAGCCAGTATGGCGAAAATAGCCAGTATAGCAAATATAGCCAGTACAGCGAGTATAGCCAGAATAGCGGGTATAGCGAGTATGCCAGTTACAGCGAGCATAGCCAGTATAGCTAGTATAGCGAGTATAGCCAGTATAGCGAGTATAGCCAGTATAGCGAGTTATATAAAATATTGGCTATTCATCTCAATAATATATTGTGATTTCATTTCAAGTACTATTATGTTAGATTAATAAGCTGTCCAGTATAGCCAGTATGGCGAGTATAGCCAGTATAGCGAGTATAGCGAGTATGCCAGTACAGCGAGCATAGCCCAGTATAGCTAGTATAGCTATAGCGAGTATAGCTAGTATACCGAGTATAGCCAGTATAGCGAGTTATATAAAATCTTGGCTATTCATCTCAATAATATATTGTGATTTCATTTCAAGTACTATTATGTTAGATTAATAAGCTGTCCAGTATAGCCAGTATGGCGAGTATAGCCAGTATGGCGAGTATAGCCAGTATAGCGGGTATAGCTAGTATAGCCAATATAGCGAGTATAGCGAGTATAGCCAGTATAGCCAGTATGGCGAAAATAGCCAGTATAGCAAATATAGCGAGTATGCCAGTACAGCGAGCATAGCCAGTATAGCTAGTATAGCGAGTATAGCTAGTATAGCGAGTATAGCCAGTATAGCGAGTATAGCCAGTATAGATAGTATAGCCAGTATAGCCAGTATAGCGAGTATAGTTAGTGTAGCGAGTATAGCTAGTATAGCGAGTATAGCTAGTACAGCGAGTATAGCTAGTATAGCCAGTATGGCTAGCCAGTATAGCGAGTATAGTTAGTGTAGCGAGTATAGCTAGTATAGCGAGTATAGCTAGTACAGCTAGTATAGCGAGTATAGCTAGTACAGCGAGTATAGCTAGTATAGCGAGTATAGCCAGTATGGCGAGTATAGCCAGTATAGCGAGTATAGCCAGTATAGCGAATATAGCCAGTGTAGCGAGTATAGCTAGTATAGCGAGTATAGTTAGTGTAGCCAGTAAAGCGAGTATAGCGAGTATAGCGAACATAGCCAGTATAGCTAGTATAGCGAGCATAGCCAGTATAGCTAGAATAGCCAGTATAGCTAGTATAGCGAGCATAGCCAGTATAGCGAGTATAGCCAGTATAGCGAGTATAGCTAGTATAGCCAGTATAGCTAGTATAGCCAGTATAGCGAGTATAGCCAGTATAGCGAATATATAGCCAGTATAGAGTATAGCCAGTATAGCCAGTATAGTTAGTGTAGCGAGTAAAGCGAGTATAGCGAGTATAGCAAACATAGCCAGTATAGCTAGTATAGCGAACATAGCCAGTATAGCTAGTATAGCGAACATAGCCAGTATAGCTAGTATAGCGAGCATAGCCAGTATAGCTAGAATAGCCAGTATAGCTAGTGAAGCGAGTATAGCGAGAATAGCTAGTATAGCCAATATAGCGAGTATGGCCAGTATAGCTGGTATAGCGAGTATAGCCAGTATAGCGAGTATGGCCAGTATAGAGTATAGCCAGTATAGCGAATATAGCCAGTATAGCGAATATAGCCAGTATAGCCAGTATGGCGAACATAGCCAGTATGGCGAGCATAGCCAGTATAGGGAGCATAGCCAGTATAGGGAGCATAGCCAGTATAGGGAGCATAGCCAGTATAGCGAGTATAGCCAGTATAGCGAGTATAGCTAGTATAGCCAGTATAGCGAGTATAGCCAGTATAGCGAATATATAGCCAGTATAGCGAGTATAGTTAGTGTAGCGAGTATAGCTAGTGTAGCGAGTATAGCTAGTATAGCGAGTATAGTTAGTATAGCTAGTATAGCGAGTATAGCTAGTATAAACGAGTATAGCCAGTATAGCGAGTATAGCCAGTATAGCGAGTATAGCCAATATAGCGAGTATAGCTAGTATAGCCAGTATGGCGAATATGGCCAGTATGGCGAGAATAGCCAGTATAGCGAGTATAGCTAGTAAAGTTAGTATAGCGAGTATAGCTAGTATAGCCAATATAGCGAGTATAGCTACTATAGCGAGTATAGCCAGTATAGCGAGCAAAGCCAGTATAGCTAGTATAGCGAGTATAGCCAGTATAGCGAGTATAGCCAGTATAGCAGGTATAGCCAGTATAGCGATTATTTAACCAGTATAGCGAGTATAGTTAGTGTAGCGAGTATAGCTAGTATAGACAGTGTAGCGAGTATAAGCTAGTGTAGCCAGTATGGCGAGTATAGCCAGTAACCGAGTATAGCCAGTATAGCGAGTATAGCTGATATAGCGAGTATAGCCAGTATAGCGAGTATAGCTGATATAGCGAGTATAGCCAGTATAGCCAGTATAGCGAGCATAGCCAGTATAGCTAGTATAGCGAGCATAGCCAGTATAGCGAGTATAACCAGTATAGCGAGTATAGCCAGTATAGCGAGCAAAGCCAGTATAGCTAGTATAGCGAGTATGACCAGTATAGCGAGTATAGCCAGTATAGCGAGTATAGCTAGTAAAGCTAGTATAGCGAGTATAGCTAGTCTAGCCAATATAGCGAGTATAGCCAGTATGGCGAATATAGCCAGTATAGCGAGTATTGCCAGTATAGCGATTATATAACCAGTATAGCGAGTATAGTTAGTGTAGCGAGTATAGCTAGTATAGACAGTAAAGCGAGTATAGCTAGTATAGCGAGCATAGCCAGTATAGCGAGCATAGCCAGTATAGCTGGTATAGCGAGTATAGCCAGTATAGCTGGTATAGCGGGTATAGCCAGTATAGCGAGTATAGCTAGTAAAGCTAGTATAGCGAGTATAGCCAGTATAGCGAGTATAGCTAGTATAGCCAGTATGGCGAATATAGCCAGTATAGCGAGTATTGCCAGTATAGCGATTATATAACCAGTATGGCGAGTATAATTCGTGTAGCGAGTATAGCTAGTATAGCCAGTAAAGCGAGTATAGCGAGCATAGCCAGTATAGCGGGCATAGCCCGTATAGCTGGTTAGCGAGTATAGCCAGTATAGCGAGTATAGCTAGTAAAGCTAGTATAGCTAGTATAGCCAATATAGCGAGTATAGCCAGTATAGCGAGTATAGCCAGTATGGCAAGTATAGCCAGTATAGCGAATATAGCCAGTATGGCGAGTATAGCCAGTATAGCGAATATATAGCCAGTATAGCGAGTATAGCCAATATACCGAGTATAGCCAGTATAGCGAGCATAGCCAGTATAGCTAGTATAGCGAGCATAGCCAGTATAGCGAGTATAACCAGTATAGCTAGTATAGCGAGTATAGCCAGTATAGCGAGCAAAGCCAGTATAGCTAGTATAGCGAGTATGACCAGTATAGCGAGTATAGCCAGTATCGAGTATGGCCAGTATAGCGGGTATAGCTAGTATAGCTAGTACAGCGGGTATAGCTTGTATAGCGAGTATAGAGCATATAGAGTAGAGTGTAGAGTATTTAGCGACTATAGCCAGTATAACGAGTATAGCCAGTATAGAGACTATAGCGAGTATAGCCAGTATAGCGAGTATAGCCATTATAGCGGGTATAGCCAGTATAGCGAATATATAGCCAGTATAGCGAGTAAAGTTAGTGTAGCGAGTATAGCTAGTATAGCGAGTACAGTTAGTAGAGCTAGTATAGCGAGTATAGCTAGTATAAACGAGTATAGCCAGTATAGCGAGTAAAGCCAGTATAGCGAGTATAGCCAGTATAGCGAGTATAGCCAGTATAGCGAGTATAGCTAGTATAGCCAGTATGGCGAATATAGCCAGTATAGCGAGTATAGCCAGTATAGCGAGTGCTATAGCCAGTATAGCGATTATATAACCAGTATAGCGAGTATAGCTAGTATAGCGAGTATAGCCAGTATAGCGAGTATAGCTAGTAAAGCTAGTATAGCGAGTATAGCTAGTATAGCGAGTATAGCCAGTATAGCGAGTATAGCCAGTATGGCAAGTATTGCCAGTATAGCGAATATAGCCAGTATGGCGAGTATAGCCAGTATAGCGTGTTCAGCCAGTATAGCGAGTATAGCAAATATAGCGAGTATAGCCATTATAGCGGGTGTAGCCATTATGGCGACCAGTATAGCCAGTACAGCTGGTATAGCCATTATATCGAGTATAGCCATTATAGCGAGTATAACAAGTGTAGCGAGTATAGCTAGTGTAGCTAGTATAGCGAGTATAGCCAGTATGGCGAATATAGCCAGTAAAGCGACTATAGAGAGTATAGCCAGTAAAGCGACTATAGAGAGTATAGCCAGTATAGCGAGTATAGTCAGTATAGAGACTATAGCGACTATAGCGAATGCGAGTATAGCCAGTATAGCGAGTATAGCCAGTATAGCGAGTATAGCCATTATAGCGGGTATGGCCATTATGGCGACCAGTATAGATATTATATCGAGTATAGCCATTATAGCGAGTATAACAAGTGTAGCGAGTATAGCTAGTGTAGCTAGTATAGCGAGTATAGCCAGTATGGCAAGTATAGCCAGTAAAGCGACTATAGAGAGTATAGCCAGTATAGCGAGTATAGTCAGTATAGAGACTATAGCGAGTATAGCCAGTATAGCGACTATAGCGAATGCGAGTATAGCCAGTATAGCGACTATAGCGAATGCGAGTATAGCCAGTATAGCGAGTATAGCCAGTATAGCGACTATAGCCATTATAGCGGGTATAGCCATTATGGCGACCAGTATAGCCAGTACAGCTGGTATAGCCATTATATCGAGTATAGCCATTATAGCGAGTGTAACAAGTGTAGCGAGTATAGCTAGTGTAGCTAATATAGCGAGTATAGCCAGTATAGCGAGTATAGCCAGTACAGTGAGTATAGCGAGTATAGCCAGTATAGCGAGTATAGCCATTATATCGAGTATAGCCATTATAGCGAGTATAACAAGTGTAGCGAGTATAGCTAGTGTAGCTAGTATAGAGAGTATAGCCAGTATAGCGAGTATAGTCAGTACAGAGACTATAGCGAGTATAGCCAGTATAGCGGGTGTAGCCATTATGGCGACCAGTATAGCCAGTACAGCTGGTATAGCCATTATATCGAGTATAGCCATTATAGCGAGTATAACCAGTATAGCGAGTATAGCCATTATAGCGGGTATAGCCATTATGGCGACCAGTATAGCCAGTACAGCTGGTATAGCCATTATATCGAGTATAGCCATTATATCGAGTATAACAAGTGTAGCGAGTATAGCTAGTGTAGCTAGTATAACGAGTATAGCCAGTATGGCGAGTATAGCCAGTATAGCGAGTATAGCCAGTATAGCGAGTATAGCCAGTACAGTGAGTATAGCCATTCTATCGAGTATAGCCATTATAGCGAGTATAACAAGTGTAGCGAGTATAGCTAGTGTAGCTAGTATAGCGAGTATAGCCAGTATGGCGAGTATAGCCAGTATAGCGACTATAGCGAATGCGAGTATAGCCAGTATAGCGAGTATAGCCAGTATAGCGAGTATAGCCATTATAGCGGGTATAGCCATTATGGCGACCAGTATAGCCAGTACAGCTGGTATAGCCATTATATCGAGTATAGCCATTATAGCGAGTATAACAAGTGTAGCGAGTATAGCTAGTGTAGCTAGTATAGCGAGTATAGCCAGTATGGCGAGTATAGCCAGTATAGCGAGTATAGCCAGTATAGCGAGTATAGCCAGTACAGTGAGTATAGCCAGTATAGACAGTATAGCGAGTATAGTTAGTGTAGCCAGTAAAGCGAGTATAGCTAGTATAGCGAGCATAGCCAGTATAGCGAGCATAGCCAGTATAGCGAGCATAGCCAGTATAGCTGGTATAACTGGTATAGCTAGTATAGCGAGTATAGCGAGTATAGCCAGTATAGCTGGTATAGCTAGTATAGCTAGTATAGCGAGTATAGCTAGTATAGCGAGTATAGCTAGTATAGCCAGTATAGATAGTATAGCGAGTATAGTTAGTGTAGCGAGTATAGCTAGAATAGCTAGTATAGCGAGTATAGCTAGTATAGCCAATATAGCGAGTATAGCTAGTATAGCCAGTATAGCGAGTATAGCCAGTATAGCGGGTATAGCTAGTATAGCCAGTATGGCGAGTATAGCCAGTATAGCGAATATAGCCAGTATGGCGAGTATAGCCAGTATGGCGAGTATAGCCAGTATAGCGAGTATAGCCAATATAGCAAGTATAGCCAGTATAGCGAGTATAGCCATTATAGCGAGTATAGCCAGTATAGCCAGTATAGCGAGCAAAGCCAGTATAGCTAGTATAGCTATATAAATTCAAAGTTCCGAATTTTATATACGTAGTTTTTGACTGAGTACGAGCGATTAGGTCATATGACTAAAATAAACAGTAATGAAAGACCAGATTATTATATGCCACATCATGGTGTACTTCGAGAGTCTAGTATCACAACCAAGTTGCGAGTAGTGTTCAATCTCCCACAACGACAGGTGTTTCATTGAATGATCTCCAAATGTCAGGCCCAGTAATTCAAAATGATTTAATGTCTATTTTGATCAATTTTCGCTTTCATTCAATCAATATATCGAGTGATATAAAAATGATGTATCGTATGGTATTAATGAATGAAAATGATAGAAAATATCAGAAAATCATCTGGCGAGCAAATCCTGAGGAACCTTTATCAACTTATCAACTGAATACCGTGACATATGGTACAACTGTAGCATCTTTTTTAGCCATACGAAGTTTACACGAAGTTGCAAATGAAATTAAAGACAGAAATCCTAAAATATCTGAAATCATTAAAAATGAATGTACGTCGACGATTTGCTCACAGGTTGTGATTCAGTACAGAAAGCGCAGTGGATTGGCAGGAATTTAGACGAAACATTAAAAAACGCGGTTTCGAATTGAGGAAGTGGAGATCAAATGACTCTGAAGTCATTCGTTTTCTTGATCAATCTGAATCTTCAACAGACCGTTAGATTTTTCAGTAAATAAAGATAAATCTTGTAAGATATTAGGTTTATCTTGGAATTGCGAAAGCAACTTTCTTACATTCAAACTTTCGAAACCAACCTTTTCAACTACTAAGTCACCAGCAGATCCAGCAGATCTTTTATCTCGTGGCATTCGCCCCGAAGTGTTTAATATGGTGTGAAATATGGTGGCATGATCCAAGCTGGTTAAAAAAAAAACACTGATTTGCCACAAAATACACTTATCTCATTTGACTTACCGTAACTGAGAAAACAAAATTTCATGGTATCTCATTCTCAGTTATCATTTCCTTTTGAACGGTTCTCAAACTTGAATCGAATGAAACGATCTTTTGCTTATAGTTTACGTTTCATTGAAACTTGTCGCAAACAAAAGAATAAATGCAACATTTCTACGTTAAGTTTTGCAGAAATAGAATTTGGGTTTAAAATTCTCATAAAAATTTCTCGGATGGAATTTTTTGCTGAGGATTATTCAAATTTTAAAGAAAATATAACTTTAAGAAAAAATAGTAAGCTAATGAGTTTGAATCATTTCATTGATGAAAATAGAATTATTCGAGTAGGGGGTAGGCTCGGGTTATCAAATTACTCCTTCAATAAAAAACATCCGATATTATTGAGTTCCAGACATATTTTAACTAAATAAATTTTCAAACAAGCGCATTTGGTTTTATTTCACGCTGGTCCATAATTGTTATCGTTTCATATTACAGAAATATTTTGGCCAATTTCTGGTCGTTATTTGGCGAAATTTACTGTTAGAAATTGCTTAATATGTGCTAGGCATGCACCTCTGATTGTTCCGACTAATGGGTGAACTACCAAAGGCTCGAGTAAGTCCAGCATTGCCATTCAGTACCACTGGTATTGACTACGCTGGTCCTTTTATGATCAAAGACAAACGTGGACGTGGTTGTAAGATCACAAAATGCTGGATTTGCTTATTCATTTGTTTTGTTACTCATGCTATTGATTTAGAAGTAATGAGTTCTTCGAGTACTGACTCCTTTATTCAAGCACTGATGCGATTTGTCTCACGTCGCGGAAAACCATCTGATGTGTACTCCGATGACGGTACAAACTTCACAGGTGCCAATAGAGAATTGCAGCAGCTATATAACTTTATTTTTGACAATTCGAACAGTATTTCTTATTCAGCAGCAAGCATTCCACCAAACTCTCCAAACTTTGGAGAGGAGGGGAAGCTGGGGTTAAAAGTATCAACTTTCATCTCAAAAAAATCATGGGAACTTTATCTTCCACCCTATTCGTTCAGATCGAAGTATTATTAAATTCCCGGCCTATGTGCCCACATTCTTTGGATCCAGATGACCTACATCCTTTAACACCCGCACATTTTCTCATTCGGCGTCCGTCAAGCAATTTCAAACATTGTAAAAACCCATTTTTCTTGTTGAATATTTCAATAAAATCATAAAAAATTTGACTAGAAGTTAAGTCCACCAATGATGATTGATTTGATCCCGAACAAAAGTTAGTGCTTCTAGATTTTTCCATCTAATTCATCGAATGATCTCGAACAACAGAAGAAATCTTTATCAAATTTCAGGTCTGCCTCCTCCTTTAGCTAATTCCGTCCCGGATAACACCATTACCATTTTGGTTGTCAGTCTGGAACCAGTTTGGAGGATCGTGGCCTCGGTATTCTGCTTACCTCTCGATGCGAACAACTTTGGTTTTACTCCTTGTGTTGAGCTGGATGCGGTATACCAATTCGTTGATCTTTTTATGATGATGTAGGGTCCTGTCCAATGTCTCTGTAGTTGGGGCATTTTCCTTTCTTTCTCTGAGGTTAGTTAAGCTAAACGGCATCACCTGGCTCGAACATAGTCCCTGGGCCCTTCTTGTCAAACCTCTTTTTTATTTTATCAGTGGAGATTTGAAGACAACGTCTGCAGAATTCATGAACTTGGTCCAGTCTTTCTCGCAACTCTTGGACATATTCTGAGAGGACTTTGTCCTCTGTACTTCTTGGTGGCATTCCAGAAAGCAGATCGTATGGTAGTTTCATTTCTCGACCAGTGATCAACATTGAAGGGGTATATACGGTGGACTTATGCTGGGAACTTCGATAGGATAGGAGAAATAATGGTACCAATCCTATTGATTTTTGGAAATGAACATCGACAGGTACTGGCTGATGGTTTTATTATGTCGTTCAACCATCATTCCATCTGATTGTGGATGTAGGGCTGTGGAACAAGTCTTCTTCACACCTAGAATGTTCAACATTTCCTGCCATAACTCAGATTCGAAGTTTCGTCCTTGATCAGAATGAAATTGTAGTGGGACTCCATGTCTGACTATTACATTTTCTATGAAGGCCTTTGCAACGGTCTTTGCCTCCTGGTTTGGAATGGGCACAACTTTAGGCCACTTGGAGAAATAGTTCATGGCTACCATCAAGTATTTATTTCCTTGCTCGGTATCAGGAAACGGCCCGAAAATGTCAACAGCTACTCTTTCGAATGGTTCGTCAGAAAGATACTGTGCAATTTTCCCTCGACTTCTGGTTTTGGGTCCCTTCTTTGAAGAACATAGGTCACATCTTCTGCACCGTTCTTTTACATCACGACGACAATTCACCCAATAGGATCGTTCTCGAATTCTAGCAAGGGTCCTCTTGATTCCGAAGTGTCCTTCGGCAGGACCAGTTGGTACACCACATTTGCTCCATCTAGGCTCTCCCATTTTCGATGTAATAGGCCATCACGAAGACATAGGGAATCCCATTGAGCCCAGAATCCCTTGGCAACTGCACCAAACTTGGATACTTCCTGCCACTCAGGTCTAACTCCATTTTTTAGCCAGCTTAGGACTAACTTTAAATTGTTGTCTTTTTTCTGATTCTTTCTCATATCTTCTGTGGTCCATAAATCAGATTCTTCAGACTCCACTCTTACGGTGGACTTGCAGAATTTTCTTGCAATGTTCATCATTTTAAAAATTGACTTTGTTTTCAAGTTTCTGGCAATACCGGCATCAGTTCTCAGGAGAAAATGTCTGCCAGAGAGAAAGGTATGGAAATGTTCAATAGCTTTGATTATCGATAGAAGCTCCTTTCTTGTAACATAGTAATTCCTTTCGGCTCTGCCCAGAGTTTTCCTAAAGTGGGCTATTTCTTTCTCTTCGCCATCCTGTTTTTGGAATAAAACTGATCCAATGCCTTGCTGAGACGCATCACAGTCCAAAATGAAAGTGCTTTGTTCTCGTGGAAAGCCAAAATAGGCGCAGTTGTCAATTTCTTCTTCAGTTCAGTGAACGACTGTTGGTAATCAGAGCTCCAATCAAACTGAACGTTGTTCTTAGTTAAGCGGAGTGGCTTGGCAATTTTACCAAAGTCTTGAACAAACTTCCTGTAGTAGGTACATGGCCCCAAAAAACTTCTTACTTCATGTTTATCCCTAGGACGTGGCCAACTCCTAACAGCCTCGATTTTAGCAGGATCGGTCTTAATTCCTTCGGCCGAGATGACATGGCCTAAAAAATTAACTTCTTTTTGAAATAAATAACATTTCTTTGGGTTCAGTTGCAGGTTAGCATTTTCTAACCTGAAAAATATTTTTTCCAAATCATTCAAATGTTCGTGAAATGTCCTTCCCATTACTATGACATCATCCAAGTAGACTAGACAAATTTTCCATGTCAAACCTCTCAATACTAGTTCCATAAGTCTCTCAAAGGTAAGGTGGCGGGAGCATTACATAATCCAAACGGAAGAACTTTGAATTGGTACAGCCCTTGTCCGGTAGAGAACGCTGTTTTTCCTCTATCGTCAGGATGAACTTCCACTTGCCAATACCCGCTTTTCGGGTCCAACTTTGAAAACCATTTAGAACCGGATAATGTGTTTAGTGTATCATCGATCCTTGGTAATGGGTAGCTATCCTTTATCGTTACGTCATTCAGTCGACGATAATCCACGCAAAATCGGGTTGATCCATCCTTTTTAGTTACCAATATTACCGGTGAGGACCATGGGCTTGTGGTTTCTTCAATTATGTCATCCTCCATCATGCTGTTTATCATGTCTGTTACCTTTCTCTGTTTGGCAAATGGTAGTCTCCTCGGAGCCTGTCGGATTGGTCGGGCATCGCCGGTGTTGATGCGATGTTGAACTAGATTGGTACGTCCCGTCGAAGTCTCTGTCGAGAAAATGTTACGATGGCTATGAAGAAACTCTTTGGCCTTCTGATTTTCCTCCTGAGTTGAATGTTCCGTGGATTTCATCATTTTGTCTTTTGTTCTCTGATCGGTGTTAGTGGTATTTCTTCGCAGTACCCGAGTGTGGTTTTCACAATTGATAACTCGAGTGACAGGTTTGCAGAATCCCAATTGGTAGTTTTTCTTCAGGAGTACTTTATTTTCCGAAGTATTGCCAACCCTGACAGGAATTAGTTGTTCTGTGTACACAAGACATCGGACAATTAAAATTCCATCTTGGCCGTATTCATCATTTTCAATTATTCCAGTGCTCAAATCCCCAGGTTCTATATCCATTCTGGCCATGATGATGGTTTCGAAGTTTTTCGGAATGTAGATGTCTTCGTCAACATAAATCTTAATTGGTTGGGTTTTCTCATTGTACCTGCTCAGGAAAATTTCTTCATTGCCAATTCGCAAAATTTTCTGTATCATGTTAAGGATGAAGTCGTTCTTCTCTATGATGTCCAGACCCAAAACACATTCATCCCTTATTTCTGCAACCAACATAGAATGTTCCATGGTGATAGATCCTGTTGCCGTTTCCAAAACCATATTCCTTTTCATCGGCTTCACAGATTCTTGTATGAGGTCTGGGCGAACGACTGATCTCGAAGCTCCTGTATCAATAGTCAAGGTGCATTTCCGATCTTCTAAGTGGCCTTGTATTAGTAGACTTTGGCCATTTTTTCTTCAATGACGATATATGGTTCTTGGGGCTTTGAACACTGAAAGTCGCCACGCGCCCCCTAGTGCCGACTAATTCTCGTTTTCCTGGTTGGGAGCAAGTCCTCTTTCAGACATTTGAGGTCTTTTTTCTGGCGTGGTCGATCTCCTGAAGGCTCCTCTGGTAAAACGCTCACGTTGCCATGTTCCTGGGCTCGGGGATCTCGATCTATCTTCGTTGCTCGCTGATGACGACGTTTTTCTCCTTGGACTTCTGGATCTCGATCTCTCCCAGCAACTCCTAGATGGCCGCTTGTCCCACAATTATAGCAGCGCCTCTTTCTGTCTTCTGGGGAAGGCACTTGGTTGCTTAATGCTGTAATGGAGTCCAATATTTTCTTCAATAGCGCCTCGCTTGTAGAAGAATCTTCGTTGAATTTAATTTCACGTAACTTGGGCCTCGTATTTCTTGATGCGTTTTTTGCGGCCTCGAACTCCAAAGATGCTATTAGTGCTGCGCTTATGGTTTGAAGTCGTCCTAGTCCAAGGGCTTGCTGCATGTCAGTATCTCTCAAACCATCGATGAAAGTCTGCACCCCAATTTGCTCTATGAACTCCTTCAGTGCTTGTGGGTATACCAAATTGATGAGTCGCTCTACGTCGGCTCCATACTCCTGTAGGGTTTCGTTGGATTTTTGGTATCGACTCTTTAATTGGCTCTGGAACACTTGTTTGAGATATTGCTGTCCATATCTGATTTCCAAAGCTTCAACAATTCTAGAATATTCCTCCTGTTTACTCTCGGAGGTGTTCTGAAGGATGTCAAATGCTTGTCCTCGTAGACACATAGTGAAGTGGTCATTTCCTCCTCGGACTAGCCGTTTGCGTTTGATGCCGCTTTAAATTGACGTCTATACATGGACCACGAGCATTGCCCATCAAATTTTGGAGGCTTCAAAATTTTCACTTGTGTAGGCTTAATCGGAGTTGTCAGTGAGAATGGCCTTTCGCTGGTGGGGGAGATTTCCTCAGAGGGTGCACGCTTATGTGGAAGGTGTAACGTTTCCAACCTCTCCTTGATCCTACCCACTTCTTCGTTGAATTTCTTGTTCACCTCTCGTGTCACCCGTTCATCTATCTTGGACAATTCATTTTCGACGTCTTGGACCCTTCTGTTGACTCCCTGGACTCCGCCTGTGACTTCTTGAACTTCACCTTTGACCTCCTAGACTGCTCCTCTGGCCTCTTGTACTACTTCGGTGATTTCATTCTGCAAGCACTGTTGACTTTGACTAATACGTTGCAGAAGATCAACATGTTGTTGTTGTAACTGCTGGAGTAACCGCGCATCCTGTTCCTCTTGTTCTTGTTTTCGCTTGGCTTCTTGTTCCTTTAAAAACTATCTGCTGATGTCGCCATCTCGTCGTAATTATTTGCTCGAGTATTCACCATCAAATACTGGAAAACTGCCTTACTTTTCTTTCTTCAGTAGCACTTATCCCACCGCTGTCACCAATTGTTGCGTCTTCGGGTTCAAAAATAAGTGTAGACTTGCCTTTATTATTCAAACTTTTATACATAAATAAAGTTCTAGAAAAATGAAGTAATCAATAGATCACAATAAGAATGTTCGACGATAGATCCAGAACAAAAGTTAGTGCTTCTAGATTTTTCCATCTAATTCATCGAACGATCTCGAACAAGAGGAGAAGTCTTTATCAAATTTCAGGTCTGTAACAATATTAATTATAATATGACCCAATAAACAAATAATATATATTTACTTTCGATCAAAATCAAAAAAAGACCATTGAGGAATATGAAAAATGAAATAAACTTAACCAATGAAAACAACAAAAATCACAAGAAATATCAAATTTGAAAAATTCAATTTCATGGGAGCTCTGACTAATGTGCCATAGCTAAAAACAACTCTTTCTTCATCATTTAAGCCGCCATCTGTGTCATCCTGTATAACAGTTTTTTTTATTCATAACGGAAGCGTTTATCCAAAAACAAGGAGATTATAAGTATATGGCCCATGAAACACATCATAGTTTTCAAATAAACAACTCTGAAACACTGAACATAGGTTCAAATATAGAACTGTGTGAAATGCGTGTACTCTTCCGCCATTCTTAAGATCTACATCTTCGCAGACAACTATTACGGAATCAAATGTACAAGGAATGCAAATTGCTGTATTGGTCATTAGCGTGTCTGCATATTGTGGCTTGCTTGCAAACAGTCATTAAGCGTGTTGGTGTAGATGATTAGTAGGTACATGAATTATATGAAATTTTTCCCTAGTGTAATTTATTACAACCATATTCATCCCAAAATGAGCCAAAAATCAGATACTGTCAAAAACCTGTTTTTGGGCGACATTTAAGAGGTACCATCAGCGCGTCATCACGAATGCCCAATTTCATCATTCCGCCGCACATCTTAGGTGTGAGGGTCGCACATCTTCTCAAAATAATAATCATTTCCTATGGAAAACATGAATCTGAAAAATCTTACTGTCTAAAAACTGCATGATATTATCCACCCAATATGTGTAACTGGTTGCGTTTGATCCTTGGAACCAGATTAGAGTGCTTTCTTCATTGTTCGTAGGCATAGGTCTGAAGCCTAAGCCGGGATTGGTTCCTATAAGGGATCTATCCAATTGCCATTTTGGAATACGAGGATCAAGAGTTTGGAAAAACACAGCCATGCAGATTGCCACTAGAGCCGCTAGCATCCCATAGAATATCAGGTAAAACAATCCAATTTTAGCTGAAAAAAAATAAAATAAAATAAAATAAAGAATAAAAACATACTGAAAACATAATTTAATGAAACAGGTTCTCTTTTGACACATATATATTACGAAGTGAATCAGGAATTTGATATCAGCTATAAGGAAACAAGTGAACAGAAATAAAAATATCTGAAATTATTTATCCATAGTGCACTACTTTACAATGTCATTCAAAGAGTTCGCATCATATGGAAAAAACTTTCAATTATAATTTATTATGGATTTCGACTTGAGTGGTGCTTTAAACAAGATGGAAAATTACCTACTCGGACGGTGTCAAGTGACTCTAGCTACCTGTCAAAAGTTTTTTTTCCAGAAAAAATCGCTGAAAATAGGCTTCTTTGTATGAATTACAAGAAATTTTAAAAAGAAAATTTCTTTCTATTTCGATTTCACACATCTAATTTCGAGGTTCTGTTGCAACTTTTAATTTTCGCCATTATTTTAATATTGACTAACACAACTTCTGATTCATTAAAAAAAATTGTAATTTCTACAAAACTGTTTTATACCGCTAGCTTCCTCATGCTATCAAGTTTTGATTAATGAATATTGATGAAACCATGTTTTTCTGTAAGGAAATGAAAACTATTCAAAATTTCTGTTTTGTTTGATGCAAAGATGATGTACCTTTGAACATATACGATAGATATTTATTTTCTTTTTTCCTTTCTTTAACGAAACAATTTTGCCAATCAGTAATTTCACGAGAAAAAAACTGACATGAAAAAATTGCGAGACGTAGGTGGAAAAATTTTGAGTTGGAAGAAATTTATTCAATAAAAGAAAAGTTCGAGTGCTTTTTGCTCTTTTCCACTTTGAGAATGAAGGCTACCCGTGCTCTCCTCCAGTTGCTCGGTATGTACCCGAGCGCCAGACTGAATCTGGCTGCTTTAATATTGAACAGCAGTAGTTCCGTTTGTTTTTTTTTTTGTAAAAGGACCGGAAATATACCGTTAATTCCGGGTGACTTGAATGGTTGGAAGGAGTGAATTGTCCAGTGATCTGTCGGGTTCAAATGATATGCTGCATGGAAAGTACGTCTCCATCAGTAACAGGAGAGCTCGTTGCTCTGCATCCTCTGTGTAGCTACCATCTGTTCTTCGGAGTATGACATTGGTTCTTGCTCTCTGCCCCTCGTCATAGTTTTGTGCAATATGACTGCTGCAGGGCTTGATGTGATTGTCTCACAAAAGCTCCTGAAGCTGTTCCTCTTGCATTTCCTTATTCCTATGTATCGCGTGAGTCCTAAGAGTCACCATATGCAATATAATGTGTTTATTCCACGGGATAGCGCTAATTTTGCTTGTTCGTTGATCATTATATACGTCCTTCATAAAGTTCGCATCATATGGGAAAAACTTTTATTAAAAATTTAATGTGGTCACGTGACTTTCGCTACCAGCCAAAAGTAATATTTTTTCAAAGTAACCTCTGAAAATAGGCTTACTTATTCGAATTTCAAAAAATTAAAAAAAAAAAGGTTGTTTCTTTTTCGATTTTACACCTACATCTCGAATTTGAACGTTCTATTAAAACTTTCAATTTTTGCCATGTTTTTGATGATTACAAAATTTCTCGAACATTAAAAAATTCGTAATTTCGTCAAAACTGTTTTATACCAGTAGTTCTAATATGCGACTAACATTCAATGTCGATAAGCCAGTGGTTGTCTTACAGTGTTGTCTTCTTTGTACGCAAAATGAGTCAAAATAGTTTTAGACTATACTGCTCTGACTCAGAATATAGAATATGGCAATATCGTACGAATAAGATTTGTTTCCACCTCCAAATATTGTATTTGTTCGTAGGAATGTGTCATTGACAATTACCAATGATGGTTCTCGTCAAACGTCAAAGAAGCAAAAATTCAAAATATTCGATTTCGCCATGGCCGCTACAAGGGTCAAAGCGTCCTGATGCAATACCTAGAAATGGTGCCCTATAAAGTCTTTGATACACCTTTTTTTTTCGTCATTTGGATCCGGAAAGAAGAAAATATCTTGGGGGTTCCGTTCAGCAATCATTTATCAGAGGTTTTAAACGAAAAAGTTATAATATATTTTTCACGCAAAGGGCAATAATGTGGAAAACCATCAGGGGCGCCATATATTTGTTCATGCGCAGGAAAGCAAGACTGAAATTTCAAACATCAATTTTTCGTAAGATACGTAAATAGTAAATTTAGTTGGTAGCAGAAACCAGGGACCTATTTCATTTGCATAACTGTTGCGTTTGATTCTTGCAGATGTTGACACATTGTAATTTTTTTTTTAATATACAGTGACCGCCAAAAAGTATATACCATATGGGAAAAAAGTTTATTATTAGAGTATTGGAAAAAAGATTCTTGGGAAAAATTTGTGCATGTCCGATAACCTAAAAATATATATTGTCACATGTCACGTGATCGCTGGTATGGCGGCAAATTGAAAAAAATTACTATGAATAGGCAAAAAGTCGGGTAAAATGGCAAGATATCGAAAAAAAATCAATCAAAAAAAGGTGCTTAGAATTAAATTTTCTACACATATACAAAGTTTTAAAAAATAATGCGAGAAAATTGAAAATAGCAATTTTTTTTATATTTTCCTAGCTGTATGAAAATCCAACGATAATAACAAAATTTTCTCATTTTCTCCACACCAGAAAGCACGAAATTAAAAAAATTGATTTTTTTCAGAACCTTTGCTGTTACATTGGTTCGTATCTAACAGTTATATAAGAATTCCACGATTATTGCGATGATAGGAAAATCCAAAAATATTGTATTTATCAGATTATTATAAATTTTTTATGATAATCGTGCACGAACGTTTCACTTCGCATATAATCTTAAATATAGTGCGTCAAATTAAAGAGGCTAGAGTTTTCAACATCGCACGCGAACTTGATTATAATCTTTAAAACACCATCACAATAATCGTGGAATTCTGATATAACTGTTAGATACGAACCAATGTAACAGCCAGGGTTTTGACAAAATCCAATTTTTTTAATTTAGTGCTCACTGGTGTGGAAAAAATGAAAAATGTATGTCATTATCATTGAAATTCAAATGGTTCTGTATGGTCAAGCTATTCACACGATAATAATTTTATGTTTTCATACAGCTAGGAAAATATTTTTCAATTTTCTCTCATTATCTTTTCAAGCTTTGTATATGTGTATAAAATTTAATTCTGAGCAACTTTTTCAAATAACTTTTTTTGATATCTTTCTTTTTCTCAATTTGCCGCCATACCAACGATCGCGTGACATGTGTCAAATTCGATTTTTATGTTATCGGACATGCACAAACTTTCTCCAAGAATTTTTTCCAATACTTTAATAAGAAACTTTTTTCCCATATGGTACATACTTTTTGGCAGTCACTGTATATATATTGTGACATTGAAAAAACTCGATTTTAAAAAATCTTGACGTAGTGCTCTCGGATTGCACTCTAAGGTAAGGTCCAAAGATAGACTGCAAAGACTAACTTTTTACATTCAATTGAAGTGTTTATGTTAGTTTCAACATAGTGTGATGTGATGAAATGGCATTTGAAATCGATACAAGATATGATAAGACGACAAGACTAAAAAGTAGAAAATAAAAAATAATGACAATAAAAAATTTAAAATCACGCTTATATTTTGAATGAACTAAAAAGGAAAAAATATTTTGCTTTGATTATCCAAAAGTGAAGGGTATGAGTAAATGCGTGGAGCGCTCAATCATCATTGCGAAATGTATTTTCCTGGCGCTCCACGCTTTTATTCATTCCCTTCGTTTTTGGATAATCATGAAAAACATTATTTTCCTTTTCTAGTGCATTATTTAAATAGAAGCGCGATTCTTATTTTTTTTATTATTTTTTCTATCTATAAGTACAATGAATGAACATCTACAAGAATCAAAACACAAGATAAGTGGAGATAACCTCAAAATCCTACACACTTGTAATAAAGGAAGGAAAATGAATTTGTTGGAAGCCATGGAAATTAATAAATCTATTGAAAACCCTAAATAGAACCCTTAACGAACAGTTGGATCTATGTAGGGCTCCACTTTTGAATTTCATAGTTGGCAACTTATTATAACGAGATTGTGATGACCTACTTCCTCTTTCACTGATGACGTGCTAAAACCCATAAACCGGTCTGTCTGCACGTGATCACCCCTTCAAAGTTACACGATGCCCCGGTGTTCGACAACAAAAACCTTTGCTGCAAATGAATTAAAATTTCTTGTAGGAAAATTGTTGTTATTCCTCACCATAGGAATAACTGAGAGACAAGAGTATTTTATCATTTGTATGTTTTGTGAATGTTAAATTGATTGCAGTGGAATTTTTTCATTTTATTTATTTTTTTGTTCAGGTCACTTTTTCGATGTGAACTATTTTTCCGGTCAGCACATCTCGAAATGACAAATAGCACACTAGTCACTTCATAAATATTTTGCTTGAAGGAGTATGGTTGGGTTTAAAAGCTGCTCTGCAGCTGAACCCCGCCATTTCATTATTTTCGAATTTGTTTCTCTCATAAATTATTGTTATTTAAGCGATAAATGATGAATAAGGACATTATTATTATTATATTTGTCTATTTCTAGTCATGTGTGTCGAAATAACAACTAAAACCATCATAACAGTGATAAAAAATATATCAATGTATAGTTTTCACACGTAGATATCACTTATGTGTTTTCGAAATTCCATTAATTAATTTCATTTCCAAAATGTCACTTTTTGCTTCGGTATTGGAAATGATAAGGCAATTGACGAATAACTCTTCAGCATCCGAGGCCAATAAATCAGGGGTGTCATCAAAATATAATTATACAGGATGTTCCCTAACTACAGTTCCTAACTGTAGATAGTGATTCGTTAGAGCATTTTGAGAACATGAACATATGTGCGGAGTTTCTGAGAGAGATGAAATTTAAAAAAAAACGGTTATTATAAAATATGGATAATCTACACCCGATTTGGTTGAAAATTAGTAGATTTATTTGAACTAATAAGGCTCATTTAGCCCCAACTATATTGAAATCAGGTATTGTGGTGTAAAGCAGTATGTGGGTGTACTACGAATAGCCGGATTACTAATAATAATAGTAATAATTACTACTACACTTCTTGTTTGAGGTGGAGATGATTTTGTGATTTCTTTCTCTCCAATTAGGTGTTGCTCCGCAAATGATGATTTACTTGTCCACTGTATTAAAAACATTAGAGATAGAGAATATATGTATATTTATAACAGGATTTCACTCATTTGGGCGATTTTGTAAATGAACTACCCAAGACAAATCTGAGGGCGCTACCAATTTCCTGAGATTTGCAGACAGGACACAGCAAGGCCTATTGAAACCGAATAATGAGATCCCCGAGGTCTCCACCTAACAAAAATATGCAGGTATTGCAAATTTTATAAAAAGGTGTTTTTCGAAACCAAATCATACAGAAAAGTAGAAATGGTTGTTTCAGTTATTATAAGCTGATCGGAGTAATTTTAAAAATTTTGTAATTGGAAAACGTTACGTAAAGTAACGCATTTTACTAGTCAAACCCTTTCATTTCAAACACTTGTCAAGGAGGTTATGAAGGAAAAGGTAAGACGCCATCTTGGGGCGTACGCCATATTGGATTCAGAGAAGGAGTAGCTCGTGTTCTTCTTCATTCTATCATTCCTTCCAATTGTGTGAGACTATTTTGGAGGGGATAGTAACGATTTTACCCATACCTTCTTAATAGTTTGTGTTTCGACAAGTGTGAAAACAGAAACGGTCATCAAGCCATAAACGAAATTAAAAGTACATGCGCAAGGGTGTCAGTAATATGTCAAGGCGGATTTCGCCTCATTAATTTGAATTTTCGCTCTCGATGGCATCTGGCCATCGAGATCTCCGCCATTTTGGTTCTTCGGCGAAGTTCTTCAGCAACCCCAACGCCGAAGAAGGTGGGGGCCTATTGGCATGGCAGCCGAGTGCGCTACCAATGAGTCATGAAGGTTCCATACTAATGTCGATTTAAAACTCGTAGCTTTGATAATGGGAAAAAAAAGCCGATTGGCGGCAGTCGCAATAAACATGGCGGTGTAGGGTGTAGCGTGTGGGGGTTGAGAGAGAGAAAAATTGCAGGTACATGATAGGCGTAGAGAGCAATTGGGTGTGTGGGAGAAGAAAAAAACGACCTCATGTGATTCGTTGTGTCGAAAAATGGCCGTCGAAGCAGCGCCCCCCTGCGGTACATGATAGATGTAAAGAGCGGAGGGCGGGGGGCGGGCGAGATCAAAACGACCTCATGTGATTCGTTGTGTCGAAAAAAATGGCCGTCGAGAGCCCCACGCCTACGATAGCAATGGCCGCCGAAGCATCTCTCTCGACTTAGAACAGGCAGCAACATGTCCAGACTTGAGTTGGAATTCCGAGAATCGTGTGTGACGTCACCATGAATGAACATCTGGTGTTTACTGGCGAGCGGCGTGTGTGATTCTAGGAAATGATGACTCAGCGAAATAAGACATGTTTGGCATCTCACTCTAACTCATCGGGTTTTTTTGTGTCTTTGTCTTTGAGAATGACGCGGATAGCTGCGGGGCAGGATGCTACGGGCGGGGCGGCGGGGGGATTCAAGATTCGAGGTTACTCGGAGGAGACTTATTTGTTGGAATTAAAATGAAACGCAATATTGGGAGATTTTTCCAAGGTTATTCGTTTGTCACGTAGCTCTCTCGACTCGACACAGAGAGAGAGTTGAATAAACAAACGAATTCAGGGAATTCAAGATTGTTTTGTTCGTGTTGAGACTTGAAATAAAAAAATGCAAAAATACAGTGAAAAATCATTTATTTTTCGCTTGAAAATTACACATCAGTACCATAATCGATATAAGTATTTTCATTTTCATTGGCAATTGCGTATCTCTGCTTGATTAAAATCAGGAACTTGTAGAATGACTCGCCCAACTGGTAGATCAGCGCCAAACTCACAAAGAACATGAATCCGTCATAGACGTCTTTTGGGCAGGAACTCGTCGGCGTCGTCGTCGACATCTGCATTCGGGGCACATTAGGCGTCGTTTGAGTGGTCGTCATCACCTCTGTCGGCGATGCTAGTGGCATCATACGAGTGTCTTCGTAAGTGTTGTTGCGAAAGACTTTTCTCAGTTTGTATGCTTTGGCATTTGGAGGAATTTCGGCCTTTAGCACAGACAAATATCCATCGTTCATGAGATCTTGCGACATTTTAGTCCATTTATTCATTTGTTGATTGTTTTGATTGAAAAAAGAAACAAGAATTTCGCCTGCCTCGTAAGGTGGGCTAATGTACAGTACGTTCGACAGGACAGCTGTCAAAATTACGTAGCCTGTCAACATGGCGGTAGTTCGGAGTACACTGATAAACATTGCGCAATATATGGGGGAAAATACGCACATATTTATCAGTGTCTACAACTCACCGACACACTCTCAGAGAAATTTCTCGAAAGACATTTCATGTGTGTGTATGTGATTGAAACCATATTGAAACAAACACACGAAATGTCTCTCTCTCTCTCTCTCTCGTTGTATATTTTTCGAACTTATTTCATTTTTTGTGAGGAAAGGCGTGCACATTTCCCCGCAAAGTGAAATAAGATGGAAAGATATACTGTCACTCGCTCTCGCTCTCTGTCATTCATCCAACAAAATGAAATTCCAGAAAATTCGTTTAATACATCTATTGATTAACAAATAAAATGATAATTATAATTACAATACATATGAAAAATCAAATAATACGTCGTTTTTTCAGCGGCGGTGGCTCGTCGTGGCTCGTGGCGGCTTTGGCGGCTCGTGGGGGCGGTGATGAGCTGTCTTTTCGGCCCTCGGTGAAAACCCATTTGCCATCGTTGATGTGTATGTTACTGAATCGCTTGAAAGTCTCTATTTTGTTCTCGTATTCAGCGATCTGGCACTTCAAAATCCTTAGATTGTCTATGTGACGCTGTATGGAGTCTCCGGGGGCACCGCCTCTGTTATTGGGGCCATCCACTACCATATCAATTGATTCGAGACCCATGACCACACCGTAAAGCAATGTCTCAGGGCACAGTGAACTTCGTTGTTGGATACTGCGGCAGTATTATGGAGGCACAGCGGGGCCACTTTCTCGAATAATGGAACTTGTAGCGTGCTGTTGGTGGTGGCCCCAATATCGACGACGTGAGGTTTCTTCGAGGTTAACGTGTTAACGTATTTCAAGAGAAAATCAAATTTCTGGCTGCCTTTCACATAGACCAAGTCGGCATCGGCAATGGGCTGGAGCACTTCGGCGAGGGACTCCTCCAAGTCGATACACCCGGAGGAATATGGCACTCCGTGATGATTTCTTTCGAGGTATCGCACTTGCTGTTTGTCAGCGACACTCAGGGCTCGGAACGGCACCCCCGGTTTGAAAATGCAGTGATTCGTGCACTGACCGTCGGTGATTGCGAGTTCTTTTGGCTGGAACTCGCCGGCTATGGTGAAACCTTGTATATCGCACGCTACAAGTTTCATCGTGGAAGTCTGACTGTGAACTGCGCTGACGGCAACGGTAAACCTGTCTATGCTTGTGCGGAGAGAGGATTCCCCCACCACCCCCACTCTCTTCTTGTTGTTTTCCTATCCATAGGCTTATGCTTCCTTGCGACGCGCATTCAACCAGCGCTCCCCCGCCGATCTTGCAGGCATATGACAGATGACGTATGACTTGAAGTGTTTTGTGTCTTATGACAGACGACGTACGATCTCACTTAAAGGCAAGTGTTCTATGACGTAATCGTGCACTATTACACAGTACGCACGACTATTAGCTGGGAACCCAACTGTGGCTTCTATGTCAAGTTTGACATCGACGGTGGACGATTTCATGAATTCCGCTCTCCGTGAGCAATCGATTACGAAGATGGCGGCTCGATCCTTGAATGCATCGTAATCCAGCAGAGGGCGTTTCTGGGAACAATTCGCATAGCTTGGGTAGAATTCCGTATAGGCGCGATGAGCTTCCACAAAGTTGTTTCTGTCAAATTGCAAGCGCATGCGTTCATGCGGGTAATTGTCACTGTTCAACGTTAGGCGTATGTCTCTGATGTCAACGTGGTCAAAGTAGCTGGAATCTCGTGCAACGTTGTCCATTCGATTTGTTTGGAAGGCGACAATGACGAATCGGGGGCTCTCCACTGCCGTACAAGTTTTGACAGACCATATTTCTTTGGTGGAACCAGGCGTGAGTGCAGGCAGTTCGTGCATATCCCACTTGCGGAACGAGATAACCACAGGTTTGTCAGTCTTTATGGATTGCAGCAGCTGCAAGCGAATATCGTCATTGGGAATGACGTTTTTGACTTTGAGCACGATGCTATTGATCGTCAGGGTGGCTGTGGTTGCGACCTGCGGATTCGCAATCTCCTCTATAACCATGCAGTTGTTGTCGTTTCTGCTTCTCACCAAACGAATGCACTGTCGTCCGATTGTGGCATATCTGTAGTCGTGAAATATGCCAAACAGATGCTTAAGCGGAATCCACATGGCGAACGAGCCGTCGTTGGCGTTGCGAATAGCTCCACCTGGATATGTCCATCCGGCAGTAGCCAAGTGTCTAGAATCGGCGTCTGCGTAACAGGTGTATCCTCGCAGGGTGCTCACTATACCCGGCAAACGAACAGAGTCCACCTCCTTGCCGTTGATTTCATAGTACATTGATTCGAAGAAAAATGCTCCAGCATTATTGACGAATCGCACATTGCCATCTCCTGCGGTCTTGACTAGAGTGCCCTCTATACAGACGATAGCGTCGTTCATCAGAATCCATGTGTCACTTTGCTGAATGACGATTTCGACAATGTCATTATTTTGGAAGGATTTGACGTACGGGTGGTACGTTCGAGTCTCCACTCTCTGGATGGATTCATCGAATTTTGGATGATTGTACACGTCGAACACTTGTTTTGACAACATGATGCCCTTGAGATATGAGGAATTGTATGCTCGAGAGAGAGAGCGTATGATTGGTGTGTGCTCTCGTTGACTGCGTCTGCGCAACTGAACTGACGTCTGCGCTCTCAGTACTTTTATGCTGTTGGTTGTCGTTCCAATCAAATACCAACCCCATTTGACAGCTTGCGCAACACCAGTCGTACGATGATGGTTTCTCCACGGAAATTCACACTACAAAAGTCCTGATCGAGTTTATTCAAGGTTATGTTGTGTATTTCCGTCTTGTTCACAGGCAGATAGATGAGATTCGAGGGAGTCTCGTCGATGGCAAATCCGGGATCTTCTCGAACGGCAAACTCGTATATCGTATGGGAGGGTCGGTTGTTGAAGAAAGCACCCGATGTGACGTTACTGTCAATGTGAACTGTTCGCACTTTGACTATGTTGACGGGCAGGTCAGACACGTGAACGATTCCAGCTGGGAGAATTCGAGGTGAGAAACCCAACAATCGTCCGATAGAGTCCTCTGGAGTGAAGTCTATGGTGTGGTACTTGCTGTAAATTTCGCACTGTAGCGTATTGGTATTGGGTTTGAGAGAGAACACTGCTGCCTTAGCGTTATTGTTGCTGTCTCTCTCGATGTCCACTTCTCTTTTCTTCTTCTTCACCTCTCTCGGTTTGTCGATGTGTTTGTGAATAAACTTGGCAATGTCGCTTATTTCGTAACAGCCAGTGGGTATGCTGATGGTGCTAACAGATGGCGCTCCGTTGGCAAAGTAATAGAACTTCCCCTTGGTTATGTTCGGTATGCTGTTGTACGAATGAAAACCAATTAAAGCCAAGCCGTAAGAGCTGTGTTCGTCCAATTGAATTGGCGGAGCAAAGTCTGCGGTCAGCATAGAAGTGTGACCTGTCAGGGTGAACAGCAAAGACATGACTGACACTTTGGGGGTTATGCACTCTCATTTAAAGACTTCCACACTCGCTCCCTGTGTTCCACATCCAAAATGGGGTCAATTATGTAGGCAAGTTTGGAGATTCGCCTAGCGAAACGGATCCTGTCCATAGCCATACGCTGCCAATCGGATTTGCGCGAAGTGTTGTACGCAAATCGCCACACAACCATATAATGAACCGTATTGCGCTCTTCATTAAAGGTCACTGTATTTTTGTTGACGACCCTATCCATCGTTGTGTTGAGTTTGATCGTAGAGGAATTTCAGACACAAATGGCCGCAATTTGCTTGATCGAATGTCTGATAGCGATCGTTGTTGTAGTAGATTTTCACATTTCCACCGCCATTTAAATATCGTACGAGTTCCACTAGCGGTTTCAAATTACCGAAACTGTCAAAGTATTTCACACAAAGTCCACTTTTCACGTAAGCTACCCAATGCGTTCCACGATTTTTTATCGAGTCCAGATTGACAATGGCGCACTCTTTGTACATGGGCGTAGATTGAGGTAGGTTGTCGCGCATGAAAACCCCAACGAAATTAGGAATTTTCAGACGTTTGGCATACTTGACCAAGTCCACATCGTACAAAGGTCGCTTGCTATTGGGCAGCTTCACTGGGAGTTTTTTGCAAACTTCTTGAGGAAAAGACCATAGCCTCCGCGACTTGTTTTGCGCATAAACAGGCCAGATCCCTGCTTTCCGATGTTCTCCATCGCAGTATTGTGGCGCTTCTCTTCATCTAATTTCTTCTGAGCGTTTTTCGAGGAGATGATGGTCCTGGCTATGGTGCTGGCACCACCAGCCAACGATCCCAGTGCTCCCAAAGCTGCGAAGATGGGAAGCAAAGGCAGCACACCTCCACTCTTTGCTTCGAAAGGTATTATTCGAGGTACTTTGATGTTTTTGCGACCGCCCAATTTTTTGACTTGAGCTCGGGCTGCACGCAGTGCTACCAACGAGGATTTTCGCAGAGCCTTCGCACTCATATCTTTGAGTTGTTCAGGTTTCAGTGCCTTCCGCAGATGATTGGTGATTTTCGACACAACATCCTTCTTGAACGACCTCTTTTTCGTTGACCGTTTTGCACCAGAAGCAGAGGCCATTGATGATGACTTCATACCCATGCCCAAATTACGCTTCGCCTTCATAGTTGTGGTAACTAGCCAAGCTGCAGCTTTCTCGCCGATGTTCGCGTCTTTGGACTTGACACGTTCCCAAGCTCGATTTTCCAACACCCAGTCAGCCTTGTGTCTATCGTCCAGAGAGTTGCTTTGCGAGTATGCGATATCGTGTGATCTGCAAGCAGTGTCTAGGGGATTCACACCAGCGTCTCCGCGTGCCAACCTCTTCTTCAATTTGGTGCCAGGTCCGCAGTATTGGTATCCGGGCAGATGTAGCTCGAATGGCAGACGATTTATCACAGAGTTAACCACTCCACGACCTTCGTGCTCGAAGGTTAACATGACAATGACGCGATTGGCGTTGCACACTTACTTACATAGCCGCCGCTCGAGCACTCGAACTGTCAGTCGAACGCCAGATGTGGGCGTGGTCACATGTAACATTTTTTCTCCAAATATACAATGAAAGTGGTGCAACAAGAGCCGACCCTGGAAATAGCCAATTTGGATTTCGTAGGTGGCGGCAACTTGAATGTTGTGCGCAAACACGGTCCTCTGCTACCGAATTCATTTCGAGCGATATTTTGTGGTCCCAGCGGATGTGGCAAGACCAACGCTGTACTGAGTTTGTTATTCAGCCCGAACGGAGCCCGCTTCGAGAATGTCTACGTATATTCAAAATCACTGTACCAGCCGAAATATCAGCTGTTGCACGATGTATTGGAACAAGTCAAAGGAGTGGGCTATTATCCATACAGGGACAACGAGGAGATTATCGAGCCGTCAATGGCAAAGGAGCACTCAATTTTTATATTTGATGATGTTTCGTGCGACAAACAGGATAAAATCAGAGAGTACTATGCCATGGGACGTCATAAATCCGTGGACGTTGCATATTTATGTCAAACCTACTCGAAAATACCCAAACAGTTGATCAGAGACAATTGCAACATTATAGTGCTATTTCGGCAAGACGATGTGAACCTGAAGCACGCCTTTGACGAGCACGTCTCTCCGGACTACACCTTCGATGAATTTCGACGCATGTGCGCCACCTGTTGGAAGGAAAAATTCGGATGTTTGGTCATAGCCAAAGACTTTGATGTATCCAAAGGGCGCTATCGACTGGGTTTTGACAGATATATTCAAATGTAGTGTCTCGAATATGTCATTCTGTGTGTAGCAATGGCACCGACTACATCACGTGTCGACTCCGAAATTGCCAAAGTCGAACGAAAACGTCAAGTCAGTCAGTTGGCGAAAGTTGTTCGAAAAAAGTATTTGTCTTTGGAACTCGGCAAATCCGAGCAGGATGAAGCGCTGAATAAATTATTCAAACCCATCACGGTGCCGCTGAAGAGACTGAATGCAGCAATGCCCCCACCACCTAAGCGACGACAGCTGAAGGTGAAAAAAGAAGAGAAACAAGAACCGCCATCATCGAGGACCCCTTCCCCCACCACCACCATGAAGAAAGAAGAAGACGAAGACAGCTATCACACAGATGACTATGAGTCTGACGACGACGACGACGACGATGAGGAGGATGATGCAGAATTGCTGGAAGTTTACCCCGAAGTAGCATCTAAATTCGTGAATGAACATCGTGCGAAATCGGGCAAAATCGATGTGACTTACGGCCCCATTTACGACAGACCCAGAGCGCAATGGATACTCGGCAACAAGTTGATGGACTTGGATAAAGATACGGGGGACATTCGCATTGATGGCGAAACATACCAGGGTACTCCGGGATTATATAGTTTGATTTTCTACAAGAATCCGAAATACCAGAGACAAGACTTGGTGGCATACAAGCAAATTTTGTTGAGTACAGGTGCTCATTTGGATGCGAAAGGACGGCTGAATCCGTCTCAGACGAGTAAATACGAGACTCTGATTCGTCCATTGTTCAAAGACCTAAGTCAATCGAAAATGGGCGGCGGCAGTATCCCAGATCAATTGACATATAATACGAAGCCTGTAGAATACGTATACTGGGACGACGTCAATGAGCTAGTTGACAGATATAGGCTACTCGTCGCAGCTAAGAATGCTGGCAGCACCTCTACCGACAACGAGATCGTGGCCATCATCAATGAGCTGAGAGAAGCAGGCTATATTAGATAAATACGAGCGTCAACGTTTCGCACCCCACAGTTCCATCATGAGTATCAACAAGTTCGGTCAAAGTTCCTCAGCTCGCCGCGCTCAGCAGCAGCCTTATCATTTCCCCGGTGTCATACTCAACTACACGGCAAACGGGGACATTGACGCTGAACATGTGAAAATATGTAATGTCGAAACGCCAGCTACTCCGAATGATGTTGTCAACAAAAACTACGTTGATGACGTCATAGTGAAGCTCAGAGCAGAATTGGATGCGCAGAAACACGCTCACGAGGCCTTGGACATTCGAGTTATGAAATTCATGACACTTTCGTTGAAAAAACACGATACTTTGAAAAAGCAGATTGAAGAAATGTCGAGAACGCCAACGATTCTGGACTTTAGTACAGAGTATAACAATGGAGCTGCGCATTAGCATTGCGCAGTCGTTTGGGAGAAATGGAGTCGTCCGCAGCCAAAAAGCAATTGGTCGATGAGCTCCATGCTCCGGCCAGAAAGAGATTTCCCCGCAGACGTACCATCATCAAAGGAATCGACGATCTGTGGCAGATGGACTTGGCTGACCTTCAAAAATACTCGAAAGTCAATAAGAACTACAATTATATTCTCGTGGTGATTGACACCTTCTCGAAATACCTATGGGTGCGGCCTTTGAAGACCAAAGGTGGTCGAGACGTCACCGAAGCGATGGGGGACATATTATCGAAAGCGAACAGAAGTCCTACGTTCCTACAATCTGATTTGGGTACTGAATTCTACAACGCCAGCTTCCAGGCCCTCATGAAAAAGTACAACATCAAACACTACAGCACGTACACGAAGATCAAAGCAGCTATTGCGGAAAGAATGATACGCACGCTAAAAGAAAAACTCTTCAAATATTTCAGTTTGAACGGCACCTACAAGTGGCTGGACATTTTACCGGACATTGCCAAAAATTACAATCAGCGCAAACATCGGACGATCGGCGTGAAACCCTGTGACGTCACCAAAGACAATGAAGACAAAGTGTACAAGTATGCGTATGATTATGTGGGACGAGCTGGCCGAAAAAAGTTCAAAATTGGAGACTTTGTGCGAATTAGCAAGGCCAAACATGTGTTCGAGAAGGGGTATACGCCCAATTGGACGACTGAAATTTTTAAAGTCGTCAAAGTGAAAATCACCCAACCAATCACGTACTTGCTGGAGGACTTGGAGGGGCGACCAATCAGCGGCGCTTTCTACGAACAGGAATTGCAAAAGACGAAGAATCCCGACGTCTATCTCGTGAAAAAAATCATTAGACGAAAAGGCCGAAAAGTCCTGGTGAAATGGTTGGGTTTTGACAGTACTCACAATTCCTGGATAGATTCGACAAATCGCTTGTAATTCAATGGAAAATAGACACATTAGCGCATAAAATTGGGGGCCTTTCGTCTCTCTCTCCCTCTCTCCAGCCGGCTGCGAAATATTTCAAACCGTTCAGCGGCACGATGAGTCAGTCGATCATCATGCTTGGTGGAGTGCAGTTCGAGTCTAACGATCCTACGTCCGATTACGAGTCGATGTCTTCGTCCCTAGTGTCTGTCGAGGAGGATTCTTCGGAGTCATCATCATCATCAAGAGAGTGGGCAGAACGTGTTGCCGATTTGGATTTCAGCATGTTCGAGTGGGCCATTTTCGTGGGAGCCATTAATCGGCTTTACAATAACCGAGCTGATCCGAATGCGGCCGACAACAAGACCGCCCAAATCAAACTCGATTGGGATGATGTCATGGACTTGGAATTACACACTTATGGAAATAGTGCAACAGTGCGAGTTTCCAAAGATGACACCTACTTCTACTTGACGGAGCTCGAAATCCAGGAAATCCTGCATTTGGATGTCACAGTGTTGGCGGGAAGATTTGAATATTTATTGAATATGAACTTTTGTCAATATTACCATGATATATTAGCTAGTGCCAGAGTTCTTGCTAGAAACAATGATTTGACATTTGACGAGGCTATAAATTTGTGTACTATATCGTCCAAAGATGATAAACATCTATGTTTTCGTGAATGCCTATATTATTTGCCTGATAAAGTACTGTTTGATTATGAATCGAAATAAATGTATATATTGAACAATGTTGGCAATTTCATTTCAGTATGCAGTGAGTGTGTGTTCGGATAGAGAGAGAGATGCAGTCACGACTCGACACGTTTCGAAGCTGGACTTCGGCATTTCCTCCAAGTAAGTTAGCCGAAGCCGGTTTTACGTATACCGGCTCGGAAGACATAGTTAAATGTCTTTCGTACCGAGTAGAAGGGTTCCGATGGCAGCCCCATGACGATCCTATGGCTGACCATCGTGAATGGAGCCCCCATTGTGAATTCTTCCACAATCAGGAACTCATCCAACCGATAGATGGCGATGATGTTCCTCCGGAACCAAGAGTGTCAGCTGACAGCAGAGTGACAGATGAAACCTCGCCACCACCACCACCACCACCACCACCGACAGATGGCGTTCCTCCAGAAGGACAAGTGACAGATGACACCTCGCAACCACCACCGACAGATGGCGCTCCTGCAGAGGGACGAGTGACAGGTGACATGGACAAAGAGACAGATGTCAATGCTGCCAGCATAGACTCACAGAACACAGTGATGACTTGTCGTATTTGTCTTGTCAATGAACTAAGTGTATTGTTTATGCCATGTAGACATTTGGTGAGCTGCTCGCAGTGCGCCATCAGGTGCGACACATGCGCAGTTTGTAGAGCACCCATCACTACACTTTTAAAAATATATGTGTCTTAGAATATTTGTTTTATTTCGGTCCCAAAAAAAAAGTCAAAAACATGCTCATTTTTGAGGTAAAAAAAGAGCATGTTTTTGACGTCAAAAAGTGACACTTTTTAAGGTAAAAAAAACACCCAAAATTGACATGGTGGTACGGTTTCAGTGAGTCGTTTTTGAGTCACTCAGCAGTGACTCAGCTTTCACTCAGCCGTCACTCAGCTTTTTCCACCATGTCAATTTTCCATTTTCCCATAAGAATACATGTAAATTTGGGTGAAAAAAAGTGACCACTTTATTGACATGGTGGTACGATTTCAGTGAGTCATTTTCAGTTGAAGCTGAGTGGCTGAGTGAAGCAAAAACTGTTCACTCATCTTTTTCCACCATGTCAATAAAAGTGTGACTTTTTGAGGCCAAAAACAGGCACTTTTTGAGGTGAAAAACTTGCACTTTTCGCGTCAAAAAACGATACTTTTTCAACCCTAAAAATGCATACTTTTTTGATGTAAAAAGTGTATGTTTTTTCACCTTAGAAATGACCCTAAAATTGTGGGGATTTTTTATTTTTTTTAATGTGGAGGTGAAACGAAATAATATTCAAACATGGATTACATGCTGATTTATTCAAACATTAATATATACATTTGATTATATGATATACGATGTGTGGGAACAAACAAGAGCACAATTTCCGCATTTTCATTTGACATTTTATCGAGATTTTGTGCGTTGAATCAGTCATCGAGTACCGAATCATCATCTCCTAAGCCAATGAAGCGTTTGTATGCGAGATGCGCATAGTTAAATATCCAATTGACTGTAATGGCCCCACGGCAGAGTGTCATGGGAGCCCTGGAGGATACAGCGCTTGTCGTCGTGGGGGCTGAGAGCGATCTTTGTTTGCTTCACACTAAAAACGTTGTGCGCAAAGGAGCGAATACAGCGTTGAGATGTGACTTTCTCACGCTGATTTTCCAAACATTCTACATAGTCGTCGAATGTGATTTTATTTTGGACAACACTGTATTTCACTCCTTTGGATTTTTTGACGCATGTTCCACCCTGTATCTTATAGGTGTACAGCTTTGAACGGAGTCCCACGAAATCTGTCATAATTCGGCCATTCGCTTCGTCTTTCATCAAGCCGGGGACTTTTTTGTTGGTAAGGGGAATCCCATACGGGTTGTCGATGGGGTAATCGCTTGTATCGAATTTTTCCAGGTTCGACTTTAATAAATTTCGATAAATGTCATCGGATTTGATCTCGTAAATCAGCGAATCAGTATCCGTGTACATCAACTTGCACTGATCGCTCGTGTATTTTTCCATCATGAAACCGTGGTGGAAATCATACACGCACACCTTGGAAATGTCAAGTATCGCCATTCCGATGTACACGGGCTTATTGAACAACAGATCCGTCTTTGCCATCTCGATAGCGACGAGGTCCTCATCGAAAATGGTGCGATTCTTGAAATTCGGGCTGGAAATTAAATTTTTCGCGCCATATCGCCCCTCCCATTTTGAGACCATTTTCACTACACGATGTTTTCGTATGTTCTGCATCGTTTTCCCGAATACTGCGTTATTGGCTAATTTGTAGTTATTTTTGCCGAAAGTGGTTTTTGCTTCTGCGCGCAATTTCGTATTTAATTCAATGTACGGTTTGAGCCAGGCTGATTGGTCGAATTGCAGAACTCTGTGAATTTTTCTAAGTACAAGTCCGTGCGTCAGTGCTTGTTTCAACACCCTGTAGTGTACAACATAGTTTTCCTTGTTGTACAGGGTGGTCATTAATTTGGGTAATTTTGAGCCTGGCGGAGTACGGTGTTCGGCGCATAATGGAAAATCTTTGTGTTTGTCATGCAAGTGTTCGGGGTACTCCAAATCGACTTCGAGAATATAGCCAATCGGCGAAGTGTCTGACACCTCGAGCACATTCAAATCGGCAACATTCTCGAGCCATTTGAATCCCCCATACGGAAGATATTCCATCATGGCCCACCCATATAAATTATTTACATCGAGATATAGCAAATAAGTGGAGGGCTGAGTGACGTCATACCTGTCACCCATGTATTTATTATTTGCCGTGGAGCGCCTGTTGCAGCACTGACTGATGCCTCCGCGAATTCCTCGCTCGATGAACATGAGCATGTCGACGTCCTTCAAAATCTGCAACTTGCACTGGGTGTACTTCAACATGCACGACCACGTATAGCCGGGTAGGGTGTAATGCCACGCGGGGTCCAGGCCATATGTCACGTGACCGATATTTCGAAAATTCTCGAAAATATCAGCCAAGAGCAATATGTCTGTTTTCATGTACAAGTCGGAGTACTCGCCCAGTGTTTTTAAGTTGAACGTTTGCCACACGTTCTGCGCATGTTCGTATTCTGCCTTGCTAATGTGACAATCGTTCAACTTGTTGTAGAAATGATGGAGCGCCGGCAAACATTCAACTTCCAACTTTTCCATCGAATCGATGAAATCGTATGGGAATACGCCCTTTCGAGTGAGTAATTCGTACTGCGAGGCTGTCAGATGTGCAAATTCGCGTTTGGATATTTTCAAATCGTGCACTGTCAAAGTCTGAAACAAATGGTCCAAACTCATGCCCATAAAACGGAACGAATCGATGAATCTGAACTTGATGTCTGTATTGTCGTCATACTGGGTGAAAGATATGTATTTCTCTTTGTTGACAGGCAACAAGCTGACTCGCCCCCTCTTTGCTATATCTCGAATAATAAAATGGCTGTCGTATCCGGATAAATTATGGAAAACGATCGGCACCACAAAAGACTTTTTGTATAACAGGTTGCATTGCGCATGCGTATATCCGCGAAAGGCACCCGTGTAGTGATTATGGTCACGGACAACTTTGTCGTCAGTTTTCCAAGGTTTTTCGCAGATGTGGCAACATGGCGCGTTCACCTCATCAGGTGATGCGGTCATGGGAACAATGTCCAAAGTTTTGGCTTGCACAATTTTGGCTATGGTCCCCATTCTTTCCGCAAACCAATCCATCGAATCGAGACCTCGATGGCTATCGTAAAATGACAAAGTGTCGTCATATGCACACTTGAAATAAAATCCGGCACTGAACGGAATATGTTTTTGGTACTTTTCCGTTTGAGAATTGCATCCGGCGCCGGCGGCATCTTTGAACGGTTCCAAAATCGACTCGAAATCCGCATATATTACGAAGGGCACTCTTTCTTTATGTACAAAGTCGCGAAATTCTACATGATCGTAGTGGGGGAAAGAAATTTTACATGTGTTTTGTTTTTGACAATCAACAGTATGACTGTTCAATTTTCCCTCACTTGTGAAATAATTCAAACATCTGTCGCAAATGAATTTTTTGTTACCATGATTATTGAGTTGTGCACTAAGTAGGCGAGATAAATCCTTTATCCAAACATAATGGAATTTTATGTCTGAATCGTCAGTGTCATCGTCGATCAGTGGCGGTGCCTCGTAATCATTTAATTTCGGGTGATATTCATTTTGAATGAGGAGAAGATTGACATGTTTGTCTAATTTTTGTTTCGTGAGTCGACTTGGAACAGTCACGAAAAATGCCTCCTTGTCCGGCTTCGGCTGAATTAACTCCAAAGTGTACACATTGACGGAAATGTTATTTAATTGTTCAAATTTGGTGATTTGTTTATATTTCATGGGAAAGTCGATTCCGTCCAAATTCAATGCCTTTGAGTAATGCGGATATGACGATGTTCTATCAGTATTTTTACCAGATTGAACAGGATACAGGGCGGAGACGATTGCCCAAGCGAAACATGCATCATCATCATTTTTGATGTTGATGCAAGCTCGTTTTTTGGCAATAGATTTCGGCAACTCGATGAAAGACGAACCGTTGCCGATGCCGGATTTGTTGATATTTATTTCCAAACTAACGATTTTCTCGAGACTCCATCCGCTCTCTTTGTCCGCGAATTCAGAAAGTTTGTTTTGAATTTGATCGATGACATTTTCCAAGAACCACTCTTTCAAAGTTGTACCCCTATCGATCACAGCGTTTTTAGTGTTGAAATACTTGAAGTCGATTTTTTGTTCTTGATTCAAAGAGTTTTTCACGAATTTCCCACAAAATGTCGAATTGACTTTAATGAGTGAATGTTTTTTCAATAAATTTTGAATTCTGTTTTTGAATAGAGAGAATGCGTCCCCGAAAAATTGCCCAATTTCTTTATGTTTTAAATTTATAATTATACCTGTGCGCAGACGCGAAGAAAATGCCGATTTCAAGTCCTCCCACTTTACTCGAGATGTCAATTTTGATTTGAGCCCCTCCCCCACGACGACTGGCTGTTGGCCTGAATTTTTGATTGAATTTCGGATAATTTTTAAGTGACCACATAAAGTTTGCAATTTTCTCAGAGAGCCTATGCCTTCCACCGCTGCGATCGCTCTATTAATAAGGCGGGCGGTGCGCTGGCATTGGGCCAACCAATGTTTGCACTCTTCATCGGAACAGCCCTTTTTGAGGATTTTTACCGCCTTAAGCAACTTTGCCACCATCTCCACACTTTGTTCAACAATGGCGTCAGATGACATGATTCAACACAAAATTTCAAGAAAAATGTCAAATGAAAATACAAGAAACTTACTCTCTCTGTTTCCAACGGCTGCGACGTCTTCAGGCCTTGGCGATCTCAAACAGATGCTGCGGATGAGCTCGATTGGCAATTTTCTTTTCACCCCTGTATATTAGCACGTGCTGGGCCTCGGTCAATTTGTCGAGGTTCGCTTTCAATGCTCCAGTCACTCGATTCGGAAGGAATACTACGCAGTCCTCTAACTCCACAAGGATTGACTCCCCAAACTTTGTAGTTTCGGTTTGAACGTCGAGGATCAATTTGGGTTCGTCCTTCGGCAGCTCTTGTAGTTTATGCAGGTCCTTCCTGCAAGCCAAGGAGACCTTGTTAATTTCGTCGAGATGAGACATCTGTGAAAAACATGCACGTTTCAAAATAATGAAGATTTTTTTTTGATACACGCTGTATAACTCTCTCAAAACATTATTGTGATTCACCCTGTACGACAAATATGACAAAAAAATTCGAATCACCCTGTATGAGAAATATGGCAAAAAATCACTGTTTGAGAAAAATATGACGATTTATGAGACACTTTGTACGAGAAATGTGACAAAAATATTCATTGTATACTGTATGAGAAAAATATGACGATTTATGAGACACTCTGTATGAGAGAAATGTGACAAAAATATTCAATCTACACTGTATGAGAAAAATATGACGATTTATGAGACACTCTGTACGAGAAATGTGACAAAAAAATTCAATGTATACTGTATGAGAAAAATATGACGATTTATGAGACACTCTGTATGAGATAAATGAACTTTATAACAACTGAATCGAATGGCATAGACACTTGAAACACTCGCGAAAACATATGTGAAATCTACTAACCTTTTGCAAATCACGAATGAATGGCACTCACAATAAAACTGTATGAAGAGCGAGAGGCAGATGAGCAGCACAAAACACTTGTTGTTGCTTCGGAGGCAGGCTATCAAATGTCGTCGGCGCGCGCTGTGAACGTATGTATAAACTCTCTGTGTCATGTGACCCACGCCGATGGACACGTGACCCACGCCGATGGTCACGTGACCCCACGCCGATGGTCACGTGACCCACGCCGTCTGCCCACGCTGAATATGCTGGGGGGAAAACCCAAACTATGCAGTAATAAAATGCTGAGTGGACATTTCTCGGAATTTCAACTTGGGTAAACAACCACCGGATGTGGTTGTTTACTTAAGCTGTGGAGCGATAAACAAGTCCACAGCCAAATCATGTCTCGATTTCGCTGAGTCATCATTTCCTAGAATCACACACGCCGCTCGCCAGTAAACACCAGATGTTCATTTGGTGACGTCACACACGATTCTCGGAATTCCAACTCAAGTCTGGACATGTTGCTGCCTGTTCTAAGTCGAGAGAGATGCTTCGGCGGCCATTGCTATCGTAGGCGTGGGGCTCTCGACGGCCATTTTTTTCGACACAACGAATCACATGAGGTCGTTTTGATCTCCCCGCCCGCCCGCCGCCCGCCCTCCGCTCTTTACATCTATCATGTACCGCAGGGGGGCGTTGCTTCGACGGCCATTTTTCGACACAACGAATCACATGAGGTCGTTTTTTTCTTCTCCCACACACCCAATTGCTCTCTACGCCTATCATGTACCTGCAATTTTTCTCTCTCTCAACCCCCACACGCTACACCCTACACCGCGATGTTTATTGCGACTGCCGCCAATCGGCTTTTTTTCCCATTATCAAAGCTACGAGTTTTAAATCGACATTAGTATGGAACCTTCATGGCTCATTGGTAGCGCACTCGGCTGCCATGCCAATAGGCGTGGGTTCAAGCCCCACTCGGGGACAAAATTTTTTTTTTTTTTTTCTTCCGCAACCCTCCCCCCACCTTCTTCGGCGTTGGGGTTGCTGAAGAACTTCGCCGAAGAACCAAAATGGCGGAGATCTCGATGGCCAGATGACATCGAGAGCGAAAATTCAAATTAATGAGGCGAAATCCGCCTTGACATACTACTGGTGTCATATATTACTCCTTCAAAATTTTTCGAATTGGTATTACAGTTGGAACCCCCTACATTATCATCATGAAAAGGATGATGATGAATCGCAATTACACACAAACATATCATAATGGTGATTTTGGCCGTGACAATTATATACATGATGATATAAAACATCTTTTATCGAAATGTCTTTTTCAACTTATATTCAGAACGAGTTGAGAAAGCATACCTACCCTATTTCAGATTTCGTACCACAATACTAACCCTGGAATCTACCCCCACATTCAAAAAAAATCCCAAAACAGAGTTAATTCATTGTTTCCGAAAATTTCCTTTTTACTGCATATTCAAAATGAGCTAAGAAAGCATATCTACCCCATTTCAGATTTCATACCCAATACTCACCCTGAAAATTACCCCCGTATTTAAAAAAAAATCACAAAACAGAGTTAATTCATCATTTTTGAAATTTTCTTTTTTACTGCATATTCAAAATGAACTGAGACAGCATATCTACCCCATTTCAGATTTTGTACCCCAATACTCACCCTGAAAACTACCCCCGTATAAAAAAAATCCAAAATAGAGTTAATTTATCGTTTTTCAAAACTTCCTTTTCACTGCGTATTAAAAATAAGCTCAGAAAGCATATCTACCCCATTTCAAGTTTTGTACCCCAAAACTCACCCTGAAAACTACCACCGTAATCAGAAAAATCCAAAACAGACTTAATTCATCGTTTTCTTCTTACTGCATGTTGAAAATGAGCTGAGAAAGCATATCTACCCCATTTCTGATTTTGTACGCCATTACACTCCCTGAAAAAATCTCAAAATAGAGTTAACTCATCGTTTTTGGAAATTTCCTCTTTGTTGCTTATTCAAAATGAGCTGAGAAAGCAAGCCTACCCCATTTTAGATTTTGTATCTCAATAAATATTATCAGATGTAGTAGAGAAGTTTCTATACACTGCTGCGATCGGGATATTTTTTGTAAGAATTTGCAAGGCTGCAGTTGGTGTGCTGGATTGCCTGAATTCATTATTTATAAGGATTTATTATTTTAGTCTGACACATAAAAAATATTCACTGATATTCCTGAGTATATACAGTATCGGAAACAATGTATCTGGGGTATAGACATACATCTACGCGAGCAACAAGGAACGTAATGAAATGATAATACCACATAAACAAGAGAGACGCACTACTGTGCCACATTTGGTGGAGTTCTACTGTAAGTTTTTCCACTAGGTACCCAGTTTCGAATTATATCTTCCGAAAGCGCTGTAACTTTTTTATATTTCTTACTATTGAGCTATTGGCCGAGCTTAATTAATTTTTGTTTGAGTTCTCATCCCCACTATTTTAATTTTATTCAGATTATATATGAAATGTGTTGAAGAGAAAAATTTCATTTCCATCCTCAACATATGTTTTAAAAATCCAAAAGTGAAAGAGATACAAAATCTGAAGTAGCGTAGGTGAGATTGTTCTGAATGCAATGGGGTAGATTTGATTTCTCAGCTCATTTTGAATATGCTGTAAAAAGGAAATTTTCAAAAACGATGAATTAACTCTGTTTTAGGAATATTTTTTAATACGGGGGTAAGTTTTCAGGGAGAGTATTGGGGTACGAAATCTGAAATGGGGTTGGTGCTTCCTCAGCTTGTTCTGAATATGCAGTGAAAAAGAATTTTCGAGAAAATATCTTTTATATCATCTTGTATATAATTGTCACGGCCACTAAGAAATATTGGATGAAGAAAAGGTTTGTATTTCGTGCAGAAATTTATTTATAAAATCACAGAAACAGGCTTAAGACACAGTCCTGAGCATGGAATTGGTTTCACAAATTACCAGGGGACTGTGTCTTAAGCCTGGTTCTGTGCACTTCGGGTGGAGGTTCTCATTAGACCTTTTCCCGGTTTGTCATATTTCCTTGGGTGTGGATGAACAGAACTATAAATAGATTTACAGATCAATTTGACTAATTGGTCATTCAACAATTTTCAAAACATAGATCAGGGTTTCCAGAAGTTCATGTTCGAAGCCAATTGTCATTGTCAACTTTTGACACAATGTCAAGTTCATTCATATTTCATTTAGTTTGACAGTATACTAAGTTCAGCAGACATGTGTTACTCTGCCTGTTGCAACTTTTATCCAACTCAATCCTGGAATAAGGATTTTTTTAAATGTTAATCATATGATGTCCCCTTTTAAATTTTTACATGGTCCTATGGACACATGATATTTTTATGGTATGGCTCTTGTACACCTGACGAGTAAGTAATTTTTCAATTTTTCAAAATTCACATTATCAACATTTCTTAAATTCATTTCAGTGTCACTTACAGGTACGCACTGATGATGACTTTATAGTCGAAAGCGCTTTGCTATGATTTTATAAATAAATTTCTGCACGAAATACAAACCTTTTCTTCATCCAATTACATTGGAACGTGCACACAGCTTGACAATTTTCACTTAACTAAGAAATATTGTCTTATTTTATTATCATATGTTTGTGTGTAATTGACATTCATCATCATCCTTTTTATGATGATCATGTATAGAGTTCCAACCGCAATACTAATTCGGAACATTTCGAGGGAGTAACATATGACACCCTTGCGCATGTACTATTAATTGGTCTATAACGCGACGACCGTTTCTGTTTTCACACCGGTTGTGTTTTGGTGGTTTATTTTCTTGTTTTTCGGAATTATGAGTTTGCTGTGTTTTTAGACTACGTTTTCAAGGTTTCGGTAATTTCTTTGGCATTACCTCTCTTCGTTTAGTATTTTTCAGTGGTCTATCAAAATCTTTACTATTTTTGAAAGGAATGTGAAAGTAACTATTTATAACATTATAACCAACATATTTCATACCTTGCAATGAGTATAAATTCAAATATTTCGAAAATTGTTGGCATTTACGAGGGATTTTGTTCAAAAAAATTTCCCGATATTTATAACTTACATAGCCACTAACAAAATAATCACTAATGGGTATCCGTATCACATACGCACCCACTTATTCAACAAATATCTCGAAAACCGTTGACATTTGTGAAACGAAACGTATTCCTTTTTTGTATAGGAAATATTGGGGATTAAGAAAAAGAAGACGAAATCGATATTAATCCAGTGTCGTGAAAGTTGGGGAGGGGCGAATAAGGGTACCCACCTGCCGTACGCCCCTGTTTAGACTTACAAACACATGATTTGCCTTGAAATATGAAACTGAATGCTGTTAAGTGATATACCAAACTTCATTAAGAAAAGATAAGCCGTTATTGAGTTATTCTGGAAAATATATATTTTTTTTGTCACTTTCAACACCCTGCAACTCGGTTAATACTCATTTTAGGGCATATGTTTACTGGAACTTTCAGCCTTAAAATGAGTTTGTCCCCTTTATTCTGGGACACCCTGTATAGAGACCAACGAATAATCTAATTACTAAATTCAAACTTTATCATTCATTTCTGTTTTGCATCCTGTTTCATTTCCAAAACTGATATTTTAAATCGAAAAACATAAAACTTATTTCATAAATCTTAAATTGTGTCTGAGTCTTCCCCTGACAAACCCCGATTTTCATTCCCGTAAAAAAAACAATTTACATTGGTTATCGTTGTCTAGAACTATTGGCAATGCTGTACAGTAAATAGAAATAGTGACAATAATTATGTGCAACATCTGGTGGACAAAAGCCCAACTATTTTTGTCGTTTTGTTCATTTACTACAGAGGCAGCACTTATTGGAGCGATTCACAGATTCTTGTCAGAGGTTTTGAAAATCATTATTAAAAATAAAAATCATCTGAAAGTCTGAAAAGTAGTAGGTATGGATAGTTCCTTAATGCTCACTCTGCTAAATTTCATATAAATTTGATTTGCCAAAGCGATTCTTCTCAGCTATCTTTGATTTTATAACAAGCTTTTCTCAATTTTTTTAAATTGTGAGAGAACGATGAAGTAAAACATTCTGAAAATTGTCGTGATTTTCTCTTTGACATTAATATGCCGTGATATTTTAAATTGTTAAAATTGTTTTTTCCGTTAACCAGCTGCCGTCCCCTTATGAACGGCAGCCCTCAAATGGAATCTGATTTGAGAAAACTTGAAAAATCCTCTATAAATTGAGTCTTAATTTTTTTTTTGGAAACTGTTCAGATTTTCTTCTACATCTACAAATAACTTGAATTTTTTAACTACCCCTTAAGATTGAGCAACTGAGAACACAACTTTTTGGTCTCTTATATTTTCTTCATTTCTAGCGTGGTTTTCGAGGAAAACTACGCAAGCGCAGGAGGGCCACAAGAGTATTTTTCTTTCATAATTTCGACTTTAAAGACGAAATTTCGAGAAAAAAGTATACAATTAAAAAAAAATGTTATTTATGTATCAAGGGCGTTAAGAACAGGAGTTGATTTATTGAATATAAAAGTAGAAAAACCGAAAACAATTACTATTTTTACAACTGTCACAGTGACAGTTCTCAATTGCAACAAACGTTTTCACAAAACCTGAAAGGACTGTATTCTAATAGCTTCGGGGGTTTTATTATTACTGTTCAAGATTTCTTCTGGAGGAATTCAATGTATTCTTAATAATATATCGAAAATTCGAATTCTTAAAAAAAATTGTGTAAATTCGCGTTTTTTCAGAAATGACGCCTATGAAGATGAACTTTAAAAGAAAAACCATTATATATAAAAATAATCTGTGCGTGTGTACGACATTGAACTCCTCCCAAACGGCTGGACCGATTTTAATGAAATTTTGTTTGTGTGTTGAAGTGGATTTAGGAATGGTTTAGATTCACACTGTTGTTTCGGTTAATTTTTTATTTGTAAGTTGAATGTAGCAGCTGCTCCCAGCGACTCGTCATAAAAATGAGTTTGACAATAACATTAATGAGGGTTAGTTGACGAAACAGAAACACAGGGTGTAACATAAGTACATTAAAATATTCAAGTGACGTATTTTTGGTGGTAAATAAACTAAAAATCATATTGAATCATTATTAAATTGTGGTACAGGTTATTGGAAATCAGTCAATGTTTTTTGATGGAATCTGACTAACATTTGTGGAAGCCGATATAAGTTATTTTGAGGTCATAATTGGTCAACTAATTGTAAACCACGAAGACACATATTACCATGTGAAAAATTTAGTGACACGATGAACACACATTCTATACCACTTCGGTAACTGTCTAAAATTATAATGAAAAATGATTTATGATTTCATCAAGAAACGGTTGATTTCTAAACCCTTACTCAGTATTCATGACCCTCACATTGAAACTGAACTGCATACGGACAGCAATGGCATTGCTGGTATTTCACTACAGAAACATAAAAACCAGTTTGATCCAGTAATGTATTATAGTCGTATGACTAGTCAAGAGGAAAAGTTTGACTACTCCTATGAGTTAAAAACACGTGTAATAGAGTAGAATCGATGGAGAAGTTTGAACATATTAGTGCAAAATTCAACGAATCTGGTTGGCTGAGGTTGAACAATCTTCGGAATCTACACCTACTTTCGATAACACACAAAGTTTTGATAACTAAAGCACCTTAATATCTTTTTGCAAAATTGAAAACTTTCTCGACTTTGAACGATCTCAGAAAACGCAATAGACAAATTATTGTTATTTCTCGTCACTCCACTGCAACTTTTACAAGATGTTTTTCATATCAATCTGCCAAATTTTACAATCAGTTACCAAATGAATTCAGATCGTATACACTGAACCATTTCAAAAAGAGTCTAAAACGACTGATGAAAGATAGCCAGCATGTATTCTCACGTTGACAGATCCCGCCACTCAACCCTGGATTGCCATAAAGAATTATTAACATGAATATCTATTTTAAAAAAATATGAAATTATTTGATTTTAAATTTGACTTAGCGATTTGTCTATTTATATTCAATTTATTTCTTTCAATTTATATTCATTATTTATTTTGTATTTTTTTTATCATGGTCACGTTGAAAAACAGCTATAGCTGACACTCCGCCTTTTCGTCATTTGTTTTTTGTCTATATTGCTCTTATCATGTTTTGTATAGATATTCAAATGATTAATAAAGCCGCTTTATTATTATTATTATATTTCTGTCTATTTGTCCGGAATACATTTCTGCATTGCAACAGATTATGCTGCAGTACAATCAAACTTTCTCTTAAACGCGATCTGTTGCCACGAGTAGCACGATGGTAGCTCGCTATTCAAGATTTTGATTTCGACATAAAACATAGACGAGGTGATGAAAGGGGACAGTCCAGGATGATACCATTAAAACAATATGTGCCAAACTCAAACAAGAAGACTGGTAAACAAATAAAGAAAATCCACATCATCAAAAATAATCGACATTAAGGAAAAACTGAATCTATTACTGCCTCAATGTTTATATATATATATATATATATATATATATATATATATATATAGTTTAGAAGGTCATTTAGATTTCTTTAATATAAAAACCGATATAAAACACAATAAAAATGTTGAGCTCCGGAAAGTGATCTTCAAAAGCTCTAGTGAGCAAAAATGAAGTAAATAACACTAGTGGGCACGAATAAATGAAGAGGTAATAAAAAAATGCTCTGTAATTGTATATGTGTGCATGTGCATATTATAGGGGTATATATGTATAAGGAAAGTAACTGCATGCTGCAAGTATATGTTAAAAATGAATAATGATAATGAAAGAACGTCAAATATGATTTTAATTTCAGCAGAAGCCAGAGAAAAAAAAATAAAAAAGTCTCGGGCAGCAATGTCTGTCTGAATGCGCCAAGAGCGCCGAGCTTGAAAACCAAATAAAAAAGTCTCGGGCAGCAATGTCTGTCTGAATGCGCCAAGAGCGCCGAGCTTAAAAACCAAATAAAAAAGTCTCGGGCAGCAATGTCTGTCTGAATGCGCCAAGAGCGCCGAGCTTAAAAACCAAATAAAAAAGTCTCGGGCAGCAATGTCTGTCTGAATGCGCCAAAAGCGCCGAGCTTAAATACCAAATAAAAAAGTCTCGGGCAGCAATGTCTGTCTGAATGCGCCAAGAGCGCCGAGCTTAAAAACCAAATAAAAAAGTATCGGGCAGCAATATCTGTCTGAATGCGCCAAAAGCGCCGAGCTTAAATACCAAATAAAAAAGTCTCGGGCAGCAATGTCTGTCTGAATGCGCCAAGAGCGCCGAGCTTAAAAACCAAATAAAAAAGTCTCGGGCAGCAATGTCTGTCTGAATGCGCCAAGAGCGCCGAGCTTGAAAACCAAATAAAAAAGTCTCGGGCAGCAATGTCTGTCTGAATGCGCCAAGAGCGCCGAGCTTAAAAACCAAATAAAAAAGTCTCGGGCAGCAATGTCTGTCTGAATGCGCCAAGAGCGCCGAGCTTAAAAACCAAATAAAAAAGTCTCGGGCAGCAATGTCTGTCTGAATGCGCCAGAAGCGCCGAGCTTAAATACCAAATAAAAAAGTCTCGGGCAGCAATGTCTGTCTGAATGCGCCAAGAGCGCCGAGCTTAAAAACCAAATAAAAAAGTATCGGGCAGCAATGTCTGTCTGAATGCGCCAAAAGCGCCGAGCTTAAATACCAAATAAAAAAGTCTCGGGCAGCAATGTCTGTCTGAATGCGCCAAGAGCGCCGAGCTTAAAAACCAAATAAAAAAGTCTCGGGCAGCAATGTCTGTCTGAATGCGCCAAGAGCGCCGAGCTTAAAAACCAAATAAAAAAGTCTCGGGCAGCAATGTCTGTCTGAATGCGCCAAGAGCGCCGAGCTTAAAAACCAAATAAAAAAGTCTCGGGCAGCAATGTCTGTCTGAATGCGCCAAGAGCGCCGAGCTTAAAAACCAAATAAAAAAGTCTCGGGCAGCAATGTCTGTCTGAATGCGCCAAGAGCGCCGAGCTTAAAAACCAAATAAAAAATGCTTGGGCAGCAACGGCTGTGTGAATGCGCCTAGAGCGCTGAGCTTCAAAACGAATAAAATCCGCTTTATTTCTACGTTTCAGACACTGTGACCAGAAGTCATGTGAAAAGAAAACGAGGACGTCTTAGTAATCAGGATGGCCGAGTGTGACAACCATTTCCGATCGACCGCTATTTATATGTCTATCATTATTAGTTCTATTAATATCATTGTTACCATTACTATTATTATTGTCATCATCCTAATATGTAACTGTAGTGTTGTGTGGAAGCACCTTGTACAGTACCGGTACACTATCTGGGTAACTTGCGTAATTAGATGATAAACGAGTGACTAAAGTATTATTCATGGCTGGAGTCTGACTAGGTGTATTGTAAAAGCAGAATATAATAAACCGTTGAGCCATTCGCATGTGTTTATTTTCCGGTCGTAACACTAGATATGTATAATGATATTTTGCCTAGTACGCGGTGTACACAAAATGTTTTGTGTTTGACAGGTTAACATCATTTGATTGTACTGATTATCTCCGTCAGTTTTATGCTGATTAAAATTGCATCGTTTAATTATTGACTAAATATGTATTCAAAGAACGAAAAGGTCGATTGTTGTTGATATTCGGAGAGTGCAAGAGAAATTGTAGACATGCTGAACAATTTTTTGTCGACAGATTTCCAGAAAGACGCCATCCGCCTAATAATTATTTCGCTAGAGTAGAAGAGCAGTTCAGAAGAGAACCGGAAAATCAAAACAACCTCCAATACATTGTCGACGAGTAAACTGGAATAAACGTTTTGGCCATAGGACATGCAGATCCGACGATATCACTGAGACAAATTGAGTACGAAATCGGCGTGAATCGAGAGACCGCTAAAAGACTTTTGAAAAGACACAAATTCAGATCTTTTAAGTAACAAATTCACCAACATTTGTACGAAGGCGATTATAACAGGAGGATGGTTTACTGTGATTGGTTTTTGCGAAACTATAGGATGGATAACCATTTCCACCAACGAATTCTCTTTTCGGACGAATCACGATTTACCAACATGGGTTTATTCAATCGTAACAATACGCGTTACTGGGCATAAGAGAATCCGAGGATTATGAGGGAAGGTCGCTTTCAAGATCGATTTGTATTCAATATATGGTTAGGAATGATCGGAACAAGAATAATCGGACCAATAATTTTTGAAGGTCCATTAACTGGTGAGAGATATTTGGGATTTTTGCAGGAGCAAATCGAACTAGGACTTGAACAATTACCACTGAATATAAGACCTATAGTATTCCAACAGGATGGAGCACCTGCACACAATAATAATATTGTTTTGCACTATTCAAATGACAGATTTGGAGAAAACTGGATAGGAACGAATGGACCCGTTAATTGGCCACCCAGATCTCCAGATATTACGCCATTGGATTTCTTCATATGGGGTTACCTCAAAGAAAAGGTATACAAAACTCCAGTACGCAACCACGATGACTTGGAAATGAGAGTGAGGACTGCCATCAATGAAATTACCCAAGAACAGCTACTAAATATACTTGGAGCAATAGTTCAAAAAGTCAGGAGATGCGAGGAAAATGATGGGCGGCACTTTGCACATAAGGAGTGATGTATTTCCGTTGGCTCCTATTTGTTATATGTGAGTTAGTTGTTAGTTGTTATTGAAAAAAATTAATACATTTTTATAAAAATACAGTTTTTTTTTCCTCAGATGAATTTTTGTCGTGAACAAACTTGAGTAGAATATTAACCAATAATTTAGTTGTTGAAATGAAAGGACTGTAGTGCATGGATACATGGCAAAACTGAAAGGCAAGAAGTTCCCCCACAAATAGTCGGACAAAAAAATGTGATCTCATCTTTGTTTTCACAATATCATGAGTTATTTTCAGATGTATTTTTCTTTTAATCAAAGAAATTATTGACAATCTGTAGGAAGTGATCAGGTATGGAAAAAACTGAAATTATATCGGTTAATTGATACTCTTTGAATTTCCAAGCCTATCAAGCATTAAAAGATTATCGAATACGGGTAACAGCCAACTTGATGTTTTTCAATAAAATGCAATTCATCTGCGAATTGAGAAACGAATGCCACTTTGTGATACACGGTTGAATAGAGAATTTCAAGACAAATAAGATAGGCTAGATGAATATACAAGGCGTCATTCAAAAAAAAGAAGTTGGAGTTACTGCCGGTCAAACAGGTAGTTGAAAAACGTTGTCTATAGATTCAAATGAAGCGCTATCATTGGTTACGTAACTTCTGCAAATTTCAAATCTCCTCAAATAAAAAAACTACAGGCTGCTACATGTCTGCTGTGTTACCTGGTATATTATTCGGACTATTGGAAATGGGTGAAAACTGAATTTTAAAATTCTCACAATTAGTATGACTATTTCATTACATTATTATTATGAAATTCTTGTATTTCGTCATTCGTCGGTCCTTAATATGTGTGCCAAATTCTAGATTATTCGGACTATTGGTAGTAGTAATTCACATCATTATTATATTATAAAAATGACTTAAAAAGCAAAACCTTATATACAAACAAGAATTGCTCGTTAATATAAAAGAAATTGCATTGTCATCCAGTTCTGAGTTAGTAAAAAATCGATTGCAAAATTTGTACCGAAAAAATATCATTATTAGATTTCAATATACTGTACAATACCTAATATTGCAAAACATACTCAAAATACAAAATCCTTCTAAGACAAAATGTTTACAGTGCATGAAAAATGTTTTTTATCTCAGCTAAAATTTCAATACCCACTACAAGTGTTTTCAAATCAGTCTCTTTGTAGAACTCGCGGCATATTTTTTATTTGACTACTTATATAAATACATAGGCCATAGAATTTCATTCAAACCCCCCCTGACATGGCAGCCTTGTTACTGCCCATTGAGGTACGGTTTTAGTTTACGGCATTGGCGTTCTAGGTCTGAGATTTCTGTGGATTTAACCGAATTGAAACTAACCAAACGGCGTCGCAACAAGCGAAACCGTGAGCAACACGGATAGCGCTACGCTACGATAAACTCTTGCTCGATATCAAGGCAGCGTAGAGTAATATGGTGGCTAATTGGACATGGGTCTAATGAGACGAGATCTGTAAAACCACTAAAAATGGTCTCCCAATTTTGCAATTTCGCTCACACATGGCACTAGTTATTCAATTGGCATTTCAAGACTGGTAATTACTTTTCACGTAATTTAGTTGCATGAAATGTGTTTTGGGGGTTTTCCACAAAAAAGTCAGTGCTTGCATTTTTACGTATTACTTCAAAATAAATCGCTGAAATTCAATTCTTTCAGGTAAGTTACGCCACAATATGGGCTCACTCACATTTAAACCTAAGTTACGTTTCATGTTCATTGTATACTGACAAATTGAATGCATTTTTTACGAGGGGCAAACTGCTGATGAATTCTGGTGTACAAAATCAAGAATTCCCGATGAATTACATGAATTGCTGAATTACATGAATTACTGATGAATTACATGAAATCCCGATTAATTACATGAATTACTCATGAATTACTGATGAATTCATGACCGAATATATGACAGTATGTGGTTTATTTCTCAAGAATTTGGAAGAAATGCATTCTTAAAGGTACACAGTTCACGGTGAAGAATAATTTTATTTCACAAAATTGTATATCTCTCTCGAACTGAACGCATAAAGGCATTCACCTCATGCATATTCAGCAGTCAGGTTTGTGAAAAATTCTTCAGAGCTACCAGGCCTATGACATCTACATTCTCTACAGTAAATTTTAGCCAAAGACATAGTTAATTGCAATAACAAAATTTCTGCAATAAAGGATACCGCACACTTTAATAGGGAAAGTGGCCCCCTGTCAAATCGGCTGAATTTTTGATATGTTGTAGTCCTACTCATTTCAAACAAAAAGTCCAATGGACAAAACTTTTTCTTTAGGCTAGTTTTGGAGCTAGAGGCCCATGAAAACCTTCATTTGTTCTACATTGTTTTACAATACAAAACGTTATCCTTGATAATCATCAGCATTCTGATTAATCAAGATGTAAACATTCATCAATATGAGATACTTTTTGATATGATACATTTTTGTAACGTTTAGTTTTAAACGTTACATTTAAAAGAGGCACAGAGGACCATGGACGCAACGTATCTGTAATGTCAAGCATACCTCTGAACAACATCACAATGGGATGTAACATTTATGTTTAAGTTATGTTTTAATAATGTTTAGTGGGTAATTGGATACACATAATGAAATTGACTAAAAATCAGTTAAAAATTCTCAGAAAAATCATACTTAATGGTATATAAAGGTTTCATTTATCAAAAGGTGTGTAGCGTACATAATTTTGAAAATTAAGTTAGAATCTTGAAATGTCCAAATAGTCCCTGATAGTATCCAGATAGTCCTCAGTCTCGCCTATATACGGATATTCATTTTATAACGTTTATTTTAGTTCGAGTGTGTGAAATATTTTTATATGAACTTGCTGGGAAGAGGAAAAAACCCAAGACAATTTCATCATACACCCATCCATCACGGGAGTGCAAGAGGTTATATTACACCCTGTATAAAACGTATTTCGATGAATGGAATGAAATTGGTAGAATACTCAGATATACCTGCATAAGTAGAGATTAGAATTCCAAACAGATTGAACTAGAATAATTTCAACGTACCCCAACTTGCTCCTTTTCTTCCCAGAAAAGTCTTGTCTTTTTTGCTATATATTCGTCTTCCGTATGTGTCCCTAGTCAGGGTATATTCACTTGTCATCGTCATTGTAATTTTTTTATACACTCAAATTTTCCAAAACGTGAACTTTTTACGAGAATTATAACCTCTTTCAAACGTAAACAAACATAACTAAAGTCCAGTCACAGTCATCCAGGTAGGCGAGGCACGATGAATCTGTCATAGCCATGTTGCCGTACTTTGCGTATTCATTAATTCTTTGTACATTATAACAACCACCGGCTCACTGCTCGAGGAAACCAACGGTCAGTTTGTTTGTATCGCGGTGTGACGTCAGCATGTTAGTCCAGATAAATTATGTAAAAGAAGTCATCTTTCGGAAAATTTCCGGTAAGCTAGATTTTAGTGATGAACCTTGATAAGAGTGGTCAAAATGTCCCAAAATGTCTCAGGTCCCATTGTGAAACTCAGTTCCAAATGTCACCAAATATCGAATATCTCATTAACAGTCACATCCAACAAAAAAAACAGTGATTTCCATTTATTTTATAGCTTAGAAATGTCTTACAAAAAATATATACACATTTTTATTTATTGAAGTGACCGCTTTAATAAAAGGTAATTTTATTTTCGGATTTGTAAACGTTTACCGTTATTTTTCTTATAAGACGTGCACAACTTTTCACACCGCAGTTTCATGGATAATTAAGTTTTAAGGTAATTTTTCTACTTGCCTTCAGTAGGACTAATCTAATCTGAAAGGGTTACCTACCTAAATTAAAAATCATATCTTCCTGATATTCCGACTCAAAATTTTGATGTAAAATTCCTACATAAAACTCGAAATTTCAATGCTGAATTTTAATATTTCAAGTTTTGAGTCGGAATTTTACTTTAAAATTCTGAATTTTTTTATTGACTTGACCGTCACTTGAGTGTACTGATGCTTGAGAGAGCTACAGTGAAATAAACATCAAATTTATAAAATCTGTGGAAATATAATCGTACTTACCTTGGTGTCAAAATTACGAGATGTGTTATGATTTGCGAACCCTGTATATGGAAGCAGTTGATTTTTCATTTTTTTATTTTTATCTTGACTAAAAGTTTGAGACTAACTGTCACAATGAATTTATTTTGCACTTGTCAAATATATCCTATATTTTGCTGTATTTTCATTAGTAAATACGACTATTTAAAGCATTTGAAGGCCTCATTACTTCCATTATTCCACGATCGTATCTCTACACCGGGTAGGTGAAGGCATACGTAACATTTTGGCGACCGTGACAGGACAACTTTGCAGATAATGGAGAAGCTGAGGAGAGCCCTTGATGTCCATAGAAGTTCCTTTCTACGGATTTTTGAACGTATTGACAATGACTTGAAGAGTGCAGAACCAGATATGCTGGGAATACAAGGAGATATCTGCGTCATGGACCAGAAAATGGAGCTGATTAATGATTTGAACAAACAGATTTTGGATGGTATTTTCGAAGATGAGTTGCCAGGAGTTGAAATTGATGGGGAAGTTGCTCAAGCAAATGAGTTATTCAGCAAGTATAATAGGCTTAAGGAAAAACAAATAAAACTCAAATTGAACAGTGCAACAACAAAGTTAAGGCCAGTTTTTGATGCGTCAGCAAAAGAGAAAAATCAACCTTCTTTGAACCAATGTTTAAATAAAGGTATGAACTTCATTGAATTGATTCCCTCTTTACTTATTCGTTTTCGACTATCGAAAATAGGTGTCATTTCTGATGTGCGAAAGGCATTTCTTCAGATCAGTTTGGGAGAAAAAGATAGAAATTTTCTCAGATTCTTATGGAATGATTCAAACGGTATCTTACACTTTTTTCGGCACTGTAGGGTTGTGTTTGGAGTAACCTGCAGCCCCTTTCTGTTAGGTGCCGTGATCGAGTTTCACCTACAGAAATTGCTTGAAACTTGTCATGAAACTTCTTCATACTCACGTCATACAATAATGAAACTTCTGGAGAGTTCCTATGTTGATAATTGTGTGACGAGTGTCAACTGTGAAGATGAACTTCAAAATTTCATACAAGAATCGACTCGAGTCATGTCTGAAGCGAAATTTGATTTGAGAGCTTGGGAGCATACTATTCTGAATTCTGTGCGAGAAAGCGAATCTGAAAACTTTTTATCGCCAGTGTTAGGCTTGAATTGGGATCGGAAAAGAGATTCTTTGGAATTGAATTTTGATTGGTTTCTAAACATAAATATTGAAACCATAACCAAAAGATCCATTCTGTCTGTTGCACATCGATTATTAGAACCCATAGGTTTTTCATGCCCTGTACAAATTTGCCCCAGATTATTACTACAGAAAACCTGGAGTTTGAAACTGAGTTGGAATAAAGAGGTACCTGAAGAAATTAAAAATGAATTCCTGAAATGGTTGAATGAATTGTCTGTACTTATGCATGTAAACATTCCGAGATGGTTCTTAAAGTCAAATGATGCTCAAAATTGGAGTATTCATTTGTTTTGTGATGCCAGTCAAGAAGCATATGCTTCCACTGTCTTTCTGAGGAGTGAGTCACTTTAAAAGACTATCCAGGTTCAATTGATCTTGGCAAAAAACAGGATATCACCTATGAAAAAATTGACAATTCCTAGAATGGAGTTGTTAGCTGCCACGATAGAAGCAAGGTTGTTGAGGTCAGTTTTGGAAAATATATCACAGCCTGATATGAGAGTGTATTGTTGGACAGATTCCACCACTGTTCTTAGTTGGATTCAAAGAGAAGATCAGTGGAAATCTTTTGTGTGGAATAGGGTTGAAGAAATCCGAAATTTGACTTCCAAAGATAATTGGTATCATGTCCCAGGTTATATGAATCCTGCTGATCTTCCTTCTAGGGGCTTTTCGCCTAAACAGCTGTTAGATACGAGATGGTGGGAGGGACCAAAGTGGCTTATGAAAACTGAAGAATGGCCTTCACAAAAATATGAAACATGTGAAAGTGATATCATTGAGGAGAGAAAAAATACTACAGTTCCCTCTTTATATTGTAGTAAGGATGACTTCTCTGATTTTTACAAGTATTTTTCTAAATATCAACAGATAGTTAGACTTTTTGGATGGGTTAGGCGATTTTCTTTCAATTGTCTTCATTCTACTGAACGTATGAAAGGGAATTTGTCATTAAAAGAATGTCAAAATGCAGAATTTTTACAAATGCATTTGATTCAGAAGGAAAGTTTTCATAATCTTGGCGATAAGAGACTTGTGTCTTTATGCCCTTTTCAAGATGAAAAGAGAATACTGAGAATAAGGACGAAAATAATTGAGAGAAAAGACTCCCACGACTTTTTGTTCCCGATCGTTTTGCCATCCAAACACTCGATAGTGGACAAATTGATTTATTTTCATCACATAAAAAATTGTCATGTCGGAGTACAAGGATTGCTCTGCATACTAAGAGAGCACTTTTGGATTTTGAATGGTCGAAAAGCCGTTAGGAGAGTAAATTCGAAATGTGTCATTTGTCGCAGTTTTGATTCTAAAAAATTGGAAAAAAATGTTGCGCTGCCAGAATCTCGTGTTAGAGATGCAGACGTTTTTGAGATAACAGGAATTGATTTTGCGGGTCCCCTGTTTCTTCACAAAAATGTAAAGGTATGGATTTGCTTATTTACATGCGCCATATACAGAGCAGTTCGTTTAGAATTAGTGAGTACACTTTCTGCTGATGGATTTTTACAAGCATTTCGGAGGTTTGTAGCAAGAAGAGGGAGACCTACGACAGTTTACAGCGACAACGCCACAAATTTGGCAGGAGCCGCAAATTCTCTTTCTAAAATTGACTGGGAAGAAATTGAGAAATATAGTGTGACCCAACGTATCGACTGGAGATTTAACCCTCCAACCGCAGCTTGGTGGGGCGGTTGGTGGGAGCGACTAATAAGAATCCTGAAACAATTATTACGAAAAGTTCTAGGAAAAACTTCATTGTCATATGAAGAACTTTCAGCTGTGGTTTGCGATTGTGAGTCAATCATAAATTCGAGACCTTTGACGTATATATCAGAGGATAGTAGCGATCTTTTTCCATTGACTCCCGTAATGTTTTTGACAGAAATAAAATAAGTTGGCACTTCCGATTTGGATGAAATTGATGCTCATTCGTTAAGAAAGCATCTAAGGTATCGTCAGAAGCTTATCGAACATTTGAGAAAGAGATTTCGAATCGAATATCTGAGTACCCTTATTTTGAAGTCGAGGAAGTGTAAACCACAAAATACGAAAATTGGAGATGTTTATCTGATCGAAAACGAGAACTTGAAAAGACTGGATTGGCCTTTGGGTAAAATAGAGGAGGTATTCACTGGAAAAGACGGAAGAATACGATTGGTCAAATTGAAAACGTCATCAGGAAGTTTGTTACGACCAATACAAAGACTGTATCCCCTAGAACTCGAAAACGACGATAACTCTAAACTTAAATCAGACCTAACGAGGAAATTGAAATGCGATGATAACCGACGAGCCGATGCGACTCCAGAAGAAGAAAATCGAGATCAAGAGAATCCCGAAGATATCACGACAAGATGTGGAAGAAAAGTTAGACCGCCTTCAAGGTGGGACGATGTTATGATTTGCGAACCATGTATATGGAAGCAGTTGATTTTTCATTTTTTTATTTTTATCTTGATGACTAAAAGTTTGAGACTAACTGTCACAATTAATTTATTTTGCACTTGTCAAATATATTCTATATTTTGCTGTATTTTCATTCACGATCGTATCTCTACACCGGGTAGGTGAAGGCATACGTAACAAGATGTAACTCGGAATTTTTAAGTGAAATTTCCTGTTGTACCTTGAAATTTTATAAAATAGTTATTTTGCTAACAAGTGTTAGGATCAACATTTTTCCTTAGAGCTTCATATCAGATATCACCAAAAATAGAAAAAAATCATAATTGAATCAATAAATTTTAATCAAACTTGAACAAAAGCACGTTAGACAATGGTATAAGCATTCACCATTAAACAAGCACTTAAAAAAATATTTTTTTTTGCTGAAATACAACTTCCGGAATTATCAGAATTACGATTAAAAGGTAATACAGTTTCTTACATTGCATATATCTACAGCTACTAAAATAAATATGAATTTTCCTTACCCATGTGATTTTTGAATATTTTATTTTAACGTATGGCGTTAAGAGGTATATATCGATACTTGCTCTCAATAAATAACAAGATCGTCATCAAAATGTCCGGCGACTATTCTCGGCGTCTCCTCTTTGTGCGGATTTTCGTAAACTTTTTCCGCCTCTCACTCTGCTTATGAAAATAGTAATTGGAAAGAGTTAAGGATAGTGTCCCATAAAACAGTTGAAAAAAGTATCAACGTTGGAATCACCTTGTATAATCAAGCTCTGGCCTAGGCAGAGAGACAAAGTGAAATAAAATCAGTGAATCAACCTATTGTTGGTTGTGAAATATAAAAAATGGTAGAAATCGTATCGAAATAAAATTGTAAGACAGGGTTGAAGTGCATTTTCGGAGATAATTCTGAAAAAACGTGCTTTTTAACTGCATGAGTTTGTTTTATTCGTTGTTTCAAGCATACATTTTTTGAAACAACGAAAAAATAACACATTTTTTCACAATTATTTGGTTGATTTTCAAGGCACGAATGGTATTCGGTAGAAAATTTCAAGAATGCACAATGAATTTGCATTAGTTAATGTCACTTCTGACATTAAAATCGCGCGACATATATCGCGTCATGGCAGTCCAATTATCGCACCCATGACGTCACTGCAGTGCAATTGTCGGGGGTAATACCACGAGTGGTCGCAATACTATCGATAATTCTGTCAGAAATCAACGAGATCAAATCCCTACGGGACTCGTGGTGTTACCTCAAAGCAATTTGATCGAGTTAAAGATTTCTGACAGAATTATCGATTGTATTGTGAGCACGAGTCGTATTTATTGAGATAATTTCACGAACCAACCAAGTTATTATTTGAAATTTGATCGAGTAAACAAAGTGAATTCTTCAATAGTTGCAACTAATGAATAATAAACATGAAGTCTGTCAACCTGACGTTTATGTCATATTAGATTACAAGATGTATCATTGCTGTTTATATTTGTGGTTGACTTGACGACGTGGTCTTTTCGGATCGGAAAGAAAGGAAGCGTAAGGAAGCGTGTAATTTCGCGAAATCCCATTCTGATTGGTCCTCATAATTGCACACCTTTTATGGACGTTTTTAAAGAATTTTTCATTATACTATCAATTTAATTTATGCATCATTGTAAAATAGGAGGTTGACATCAGAAATTTTACTTACTGAAAATCTAAATGTTTGACGATTTAAAATGAAATATGAATTTGAAAGTTGGTTAAAATGAACAAATTCAAACGATATTCAAACTGCAGTCTGATTGTTTCTGTATGTCATGACTTCAGAACTCATATCAATATCGTTTGTTGAAATTTGAAGTGGTTAATTTATTTGTTTGTTTTAAATTAATACTTCAGTTTGATTTGTTTATTAACAACGAAAAATGCCGTAGGAACCGTCTGTGAAAGTATCCTCAAATAACTAAACATCGATAATAGTTATTTATGCAACGATGCAAAAAGTAGGTGTTTATTGCACTCGATGTGAAATTGTCCAACGAGGCCATCAGGCCGAGCATACAATATTTTTTCTACGTTCATGCAAAAACCAAAAAATGTTTCATTTAGGTGGCACTAAACTGTAAGGAAGACATTGTTTGTTCAAATCTTTCTGCTGAAAGTAATTCAAAAACATTTTGTGTACTTCAGGTGATATTCGAAGGAAATAGTTTTATTTTTAACAAATTGCATTTTCTAGTAATTTCATAGTCCATTAAATAATGAATATGATGAAACATGCAACTATTTAAAACGTAATACAATCTCACAGAAAATGGGCTAAATTTGGCGACGATTTGAAAGTTTATGTCTATCATGATGACAGAACGCTATAGTAGAATGACAGATGAGTGCAATACAGTCTTTATTGCACTCAGTGCAATGAAGAGACAGTTTTTCCACCAAATATAGTTCAATAAAGTTTTGTTTTTTGCATGAACGTAGAAAAACATTTTTATGGTGATGGTTTTCATTGAAAACGATGAGCAATGTAGCCGAGTTTAGGAACGTGAAAGCAACAGTTTAAGTAAAGAAAGAAATGTTTACTAGTTGGAATTCTCACGAGAAATATATCAGAAATTCTTTGAATGATTCACAAACAACAAACATGTTTCAATTGTTTTCAGCGTAATTTTGAGGTTATGTAATATCAAGTGAAATATGAGTTAATTTTTTACAGGGCCACTCGTAAGGCGTACGGTAATGATGCCATTATAGGTAAGTAGAGCTGAAGAGAGGGGGCTCTTAGTGGACTTTACCGTACAAAATATGTTTGTCCCGAACAAGAAATCCGTGCCAAAAATCCTACACCTAGTCTTACCTTCTACCATTTTCTTTTTCAGAGTTCCTTATGGCACACACAGAAATGTCCTATATACGTGGCGTACCTGCTTATGGAAGTACACGTACAACATGGCACAAAACACAATTTTTCGTGATTTTAGCATTTTAATTGGTGTTTCACGTGATTATTGATGGAATCAGTTGCAAGGCTTAAAATTAAGGAAAATAAACGACAATTAACTTTAACTCCTTAAATAAAGTCATTATGGGATGACGTATAACAATGCCGCCATCTTGACGCTGGTCATTTACGCGGCAAAAGTCTATTTGAATTTTAATATAGAATAACTTCAATTTTTTTTTATATTTTCCTTGCATATGCCATCTGAGGATGGCTTTCAAAAAAAATGTATAACATCGAATTATGATGAAAATCCATTTTGTTCAAAACGAGTAACATTTCAGTGGTAGGTATTTAAAAAAAATTATCTAGCAATATCCCAATTTATGTTTATTTATCTGTCCATAGGCGTATGGAACCCGTCACCCAAAAGAGGAACAATTAAAATAATAGTACTTTTGGATTACTTTATTTGAAAATGATTACGTCAATTGACAAAAGCAACAGGAACATAACGTTTACCTATAATTCTTCATTCAGTAATATCTGCAGATAAGATACTAAACTCAATTTTTGAAAATGTATGCCAAAAAAATATGTTCCATATTTTCCCCTGGCTATGTAACAATGAAAAATTAATATATGAGCATAAATGTTGAAAAATATGTGTATATCTGGAAGGCCTTCAATCAAATTGACATCGAACAAACCACAATGTCCATGACAGAAAAATTTCTCTAGGTCCTTGGCTTGAGTATCATCTACTGTGGATTTTATTGTCATATATGACGATTCCAAAATGGTCGATCAATCAATCAGTAATTCAAAATGTACTGATCCGGATCTTTCTACTCTACTGTATAGGATATTTTTTGCCCATGCTCTGCATTCCACGTTTATCACGATTCCAGCTGAAAATATGAAATGGAAGATATAGTCCAAATACACCAATTATTTCAGGATTGAGTTGCATCTGACATTTTGAAAGTTACTGTTTGTGAAAGAATATGGTCGAGTTCAAGATATCGGACAAGTTTTGTGACTATGGTCCGATTAAAATATTAATGATTTGCAATCCCAAAGCTGAAAATACAACGAATAAAAAATATAAATGCAATAACTCCTCTGTTTTGGTCCTATATTGGAATAGGTGGGTTTATATTGAACAAATGATCATATCAAAACCAATTTCAATCACTTCCAGTGGTTGATCACATTTGCCCCATGATAAAAATGAAAATTATGAACAATAAAAAGTAAAATTTTAATATTCATCCTAATCGATATACAAAAATGTTTCATATACTTACACAGTATTCATATAGGAATATCAAATACATAATGATGGTTTCTTAAATACCTCTATTGTTGTTATTATACGTGTTCAGATTTGCCCCACACATGTGTTCACGGAATTTTCTGAGGAAGGGGTATACCTCAGAAAATTCCGGGTCAAATGTAAACACCTCCATTATAATAGAGCGCTATATAACCTAAGGTTCTTGCATGCATCAAACATTAAATATATCCATAAAAATAGCAATCTTACGGAAGCGTAGAAGGGCCATTATTTTTTTATTTTTATTTTTCTCCTTAATTCCTAGTTGCAACTCGGAAAATTACTAAATTCCGAGTTGCAACTTGGAAAATTACTAAATTCCGAGTTGCAACTCGAAAAATTACTAAATTCCGAGTTGCAACTTGGAAAATTACTAAATTCCGAGTTGCAACTCGGAAAATTATGAAATTCCGAGTTGCAACTCAACAAAAAATACTAAATTCCGAGTTTCAACTCCGATGAAATTCCGAGTTGCAACTCGGAATTCAATAATTTTCCGAGTTGCAACTCGGAAGTTAATAATTTTCCGATTTGCAACTCGGAATTTAGTGATTTTCCGAGTTGCAACTCGGAATTTAGTGATTTTCCGAGTTGCAACTCGGAATTAAGGAAAAAATGAAAATACAAAAATAATGGCTCTTCTGCGCTTCCGTACAATCTACCATGAAAATCAACTTCAGTTAGGATCAGTTAAAGAACTGAATTGATGTATTCATCATATACAATCAAAATGAGGAAATAATTTGAATATTTGACATAAATAACAAAATGACAAAAAATCGCAATGCAACAGGTTTCACGGTTGACATGAGACTGGATAATATAAGAAGCGTGCATGGTAGCATTTTACTTCGAAAATATGAATAAGACATTCATAAAATCTGTCGTGGAATCATCTGCGACTGAAAGGCAAACTTTAGTCGCCATTTTCCATCGTTCAAGATAACCTCTTGGGAGGTATTCATGTTGACAAGGGGGAACATTCTCCATGAAAATTGAAAAATGTGATTTATTCGTAATATCTAACAGAAAACAACTACTTCCCCGGCACAAGCCACGCTGGACCTTTGTTGAAATATACTAATACAATAGTTGTTTCTTGAGTTTATATTTTATATCACATCAACATGTATTTTTGAAAACAAGAGAGATTGAGTTGTCATAATAAAATATTTTGAAGTTAGTCTATATTTTCTCCAAATATTGAAATATAAGTTATTTCCATTGCATAAAATTCAATAGGTTATGGGCCCAGTTACCCGTGCATAATAAGCATATTTATATCATTTCAATTGGAGAAGAAAGTCGCTTATCTCATATCATGCAAAACGAAGCTACAGCAGTTACTACTTCAGCAGAAGTATCATCAAGTTCTTTACCGTACTTCGAGAAACTGCGAGGAGGTGAAAACTATAATGATTGGTCTTTCGCTATGAGTATGCTCCTGAAACATGAAGATTTGTGGTGCAGCATTGTTGGATATCCTGACGGTGATACGACTTCTGCTTCGGTTATATCAAGAAAGGACCAGAAAGCATTAACCAAAATATGTCTCATGGTTCAACCGAACTGCTATTCTCATATCAGAGCAGCGAATACCGCTAAAGATGCTTGGACAAAGTTGCAATCAGCTTATGAAGATAAAGGACTCAATAGGCGGATAACTTTGCTCAGATCACTTTGTTCCATTAAGCTAGAAAATTTTCATAGAATGGAAGATTTTGTCAATGAATTCATGAATCTTTCCCAAAAAATGAATTCAATTGGAAAACCAATCGACGATGAACTTCTTGGTGCCATGATGCTTCAAGGACTCCCCGAAACTTATGAACCGATGGTGATGGCCATTGAACATTCAGGTGTGCATATTACGAGTGACTTCATCAAATCGAGGCTACTTCAAGATACCAAATGGGATAGTGAACGACATTCTTCAAAACAAGCATTGTATTCCAAACAAAACAATGTGAAGGTACATAAAAATAAAAAACCCTGGTGTTGGAATTGCCGTTCTACAGGCCATTACAAGCAATTTTGTACCAAGAAATTATCTCAACCTGAATCTCTTCCGAGTTCCTCTTTTAAGAAGCCTGAAAAGAAGCAAGATAAACAGCCAAAGGACAAAGTTTTGCTCACTGCTTTAGGATGTCAGACGAATCAACAGAGTTGGTATATAGATTCTGGAGCGTCAACGCACATGACTCACCGCAAAGAGTGGTTAGTAAATTACACAAACCAAGCAAATCATGGTTTAGAAGTGTTTGTTGCAAATAATCAAACTCTATACAGTGAAGGAATGGGTGATGTTCCTGTTAGTTTGAAAACTGATTCCCGAATCGAAATGATTTCTGAAGTTACATATGTTCCGCATCTCGCATCAAATCTGTTGTCAGTGAGTCAACTAGTTTCGAAAGGTTATGTTGCCGTTTTCGACAAATATGGTTGCAGGATCCTAGACTCCGAGAGTTGTAATATAGAGGGTGAAATACAAGCCACTGCTACTCAGATAGGTGGCATATATCGCCTCGATATTAAGGAATTCGCCAATACTGTAACAACTGGTACACACCTACTGTGGCACAAGCGATTGGGACACCTCAATAGAGTCAGCATGCAACTTTTGAGGGATGAATTAGCAACTGGAATTTCTTTCAACAACGAAAACGAAATCATTCAATGTGAACCCTGTATTCAAGGAAAGCATTCCCGTCAACCTTTCAAAAGTGACAAACACAAACTGTCAAATGAAAAATTGGATCTTGTACACATGGATCTTTGCGGACCAATGCAAGTTTTGTCTTGGGGTGGTAGTAAATATTTCTACAGCCTAATTGATGACTGCACAAGAAAAGTTTTCGTATATTTCCTCAGAAATAAAAGCGAAGTGAAGAATTTTTTCGAACAATTCAAGAATCCAGTTGAAACTGAATGTGGCAGAAAACTGAAGCGAATACGCAGTGATAATGGAACCGAATTCACCAATCATAATTTCCAACTTATTTTGAAGAACTCTGGTATTCATCATCAGCTCACAGTACCCTACAGTCCGCAGCAAAATGGTGTTGCTGAGCGCATGAATAGAACCATTATGGACAAAACACGCTCAATAATGAATGAATGCTCTTGTGCTCAACGTTTTTGGGCCGAGGCGGTCAATACTTCAGTTTATTTGATAAATAGATCCCCCACTAAAGTTTTACCAGGATTAACACCAGAAGAAAAATGGAGTGGATGTAAAATTGATCTTAGCCATCTTCGAATTTTCGGGTGTGTGGCATACGCTCATGTTCCTGATGAAAAACGAAAGAAATTAGATCCCAAAAGTATAAAATTCACTTTTGTTGGATACTCAGAAGAGTCCAAAGCATATAGACTTTTTAATCCAACAACTCATGAAGTAACCAGATCGAGAGATGTCATATTCTTGGAGAATAAGTTCGAAAATTCTAGACAAGGTACCAAAGAACCCATGACCAGTATTCCACTAAACAAATTATTGCCATTAGGAGTAGATTCATATTCGACATGTGACAATTCTCAGGAATGCACTGAAGATAATGTTGAAGTTGAAGACCATCTCGAAGAAGATATTTCACAACAATGCAACTTCAGAACAGATGAGGGAGAACCAAGGTATCCACAACGGCAGCGCACGATGAAAATGTATCCAGATTTCATGCTTTATCAAACAATTTGCGAATCTGTCAGTGAACCTCAATCAATGACAGAAGCACTTTCTGGTGAACATTCTATCCAGTGGAAAGCTGCAATGAAAAATGAAATTGACTCTCTTCGTGAAAATAATACGTGGGATATAGTTGACAAACCCAGTGAAAAGAATGTTGTCAAATCTAAATGGATTTTTAAACTGAAACGAAATTCCGATGGAGAAATTATCCGTTTTAAAGCCAGACTTGTTGCCAAAGGATTCACGCAAGAATATGGTGTGGATTATTTTGAAACATTTTCTCCTGTTATAAGACATTCTTCATTGCGTTTTCTTTTTGGACTTGCTGCTCAGTATGACCTTAAAATGAGGCATTTAGATGTCATCACAGCTTTTCTACATGGTAATCTGGAAGAAAATATCTACATGAGCCAACCAGAAGGTTTCGTTGTTGCGGGGGAGGAAAGCAAAGTATGTCTTCTTCGCAAGGCTATTTATGGTCTCAAACAGTCAGCACGTGCCTGGAACAAGATCATCAACGAAGTTCTTTGTACATTGGGTTTCAGAAAATCATGTCACGAAACCTGTTTGTATTTCAAAATTGAAAATGCTCGTATCATAATTTTGGCATTATATGTGGATGATTGTTTCTTATTCTACAATGATCATCATGAAACAGAGGAGATAATCAAAGAACTCTCATCACATTTTCGCATCAAGGACTTGGGAGAAACTAGTCATTGTCTTGGTATGAAGATCGCCCATGACAAGAAAAAAGGACAAGTTACACTCAGCCAGAGCCAGTATGTTATTGATTTATTGAATAAATTCGGAATGCAAGACTGTCATCCAGTTGGCACGCCGTTGGAAGCGAATGTGAAGTTCAATAACATTCAAAATCACATAGAAAATGTCCCATATCAGCAGGCAATTGGATGTCTGATGTATCTGAGCGTTATGTCCCGACCTGATATTTCTTTTGCTTGTTCCTATTTGAGCCAATTCAATGCAAAACATTCTGCAGAACACTGGCAGGCTGTCAAGCGTGTACTCCGATATCTCAAAGGAACTGCAAATTTGGGAATCGTATACAGCAGAAGCGATGAAAATGTTTTCACTGGATTCGCCGATGCAGATTGGGCCAGCGATGCTTCCGACAGAAAATCATTTACTGGATTTGTATTCAAATTTGCAAATGCAGCTGTTTCTTGGGAGTGTAGAAAGCAGTGCACAGTAGCTATGTCCTCTAGTGAAGCTGAATACATGGCACTAAGTGATTGTACAAAGGAAGCGATTTATTTAAAAAAATTGATGAGTGAGATGTTGGGAGTTTCGGAACCAATGAAATTGTTCAACGATAACCAGAGTGCCCAAAAAATTGCTGCAAATCCTGTTTTGCACAGAAGAACGAAGCATATCGACGTGCGTTTCCATTTTATTAGGGAAAAAATTGAGCAAGGAGAAATTTTGTTGGAATATCTCCATACATCGAAGATGATAGCGGATATTTGCACCAAACCTCTTTCGAAAGCAAAGCACGAATTTTGTGTTAATGGCTTGGGTCTTTCAAGAATTGTTTAACTATTGCATTACGGGGAAGTGTTGAAATATACTAATACAATAGTTGTTTCTTGAGTTTATATTTTATATCACATCAACATGTATTTTTGAAAACAAGAGAGATTGAGTTGTCATAATAAAATATTTTGAAGTTAGTCTATATTTTCTCCAAATATTGAAATATAAGTTATTTCCATTGCATAAAATTCAATAACCTTGAACTACATCTGATAGATATTGTGAAAAGACTCTAACTGAAAAGGCAGGAAAAAATCTGAGGAGACGCCATCTTGATTATTTTCTCAATCTGAAAAGGTCATGATTCCTGTACTTTCATATAATATCATAACCGGTAGTTGTAGGCATCAAATGTCTAGGCGCAGAGAATATTTCAAGTAATCCGAAATCCGACCCTGTGCCAGAACTTGTATGATCCCTCTCTTCACGTTTAACGTTAGCAGCCGTATGGGAGGAGCAACATGAGGTGCGTAAAGAAATTCATTTCTCTTTCGGAATCCAGAATAGGCGAGGACACGAAATTTTCAAAATATTTTTAATATATTCTACAGCTTATGAACACTAGTGACAATTATCATTTTTTTTTTTGTTGAGTTGTCTGAAACATGAAAAAAAAATATTTAAAGTTCATAAATTCAAATGACTTCTTTTCAGCGCCATTGTGACGTACTACCCCGAGCAACCAATCCCACTGTTGACAGCGTTAATTAATTTAGCAACGTTGCCACACTTAAGTTATGTCCACAAAACACAAATGCTCACGGACAAGTAAATGCAATAATACGCATGCTCAATTCGGTCTCGTACAAAAGGGGTGGTCCTTTTTCTCAGAGTAATAAAAGACCATAGAGATGTCCTTGCATAGAGATGCCTTTTCCATCCTTGTCTGGAAGGCAACATAACTTTGTTTGTTTACAAGCGAGGGCCTTATACATGTTAAGTCCGTATTTAATCGGATAGTTTCGTGTATTCCCGCTCATTTCATTCGGATCAAGTTGTCATTCTTCGTTGCAATTATGGTCCTTCTTACTCCAAATGTAAATAAACCGTCCATAACATTTGAACGCCCAATGCCCACAAATAGGTCACATGCATGTATCACAAAATCACTGGAATTTTTGTGTGCACCATCTACTTTGTTATTAAATCATTAAACATTGTTTCATTCAATTGTAACTTTTGAAAGTTTTGAACAATCCAGATTTTAAAATGTGAAGCAAATTTGAATTTGGTAAAACGCGCGCCTTAGTATGACGTCAAAGTTCATGTAAACAAAATGTATTTTTCATGGTATTGACTTGTTGATCAGTCTATCTAGAGTTTTTCAAGTGGTTGATTATTATCTATTTATTATTGAGTTACTGCAAACCTACCGAAACTATGTTTTCTTTGGATAATCTTTGTTGACAAGTATTTTGACATCACACCCTACCGCCAAAAGACAATCGTTTGAATTTCCACTATTTTTCAATCATTAATTTATTGGAACAAATAGGAAAAACATGCATGAGACCTTTTGTATAGAAAATGATAGTTCATGTTCATAGTTATTTGTTTAGGTATAGGCAGTCATTCACTCAACTAGTACCTATAAACGGGAAAAAAGTATTCAAACTCTGAAATAGGTACCTTTAAGGCGAAACAAAAATAAATGACTAGCTTTTCTCTTGAACATCATTTTGATGGACCACAATAATTCACAATATTAAAACTATCAAGTTTTTTTGTTTATATTCAAACATATTGTTTTATGACAGATCCAATATTTTCACGGTGGTTTTCACACCTTTAAAATTCGCCATCGTCGTTTGACATTGGAAATAATGTCTTCAGTCACTTCTCTATGGTTTTATGCTTTCTGGTTTATAGTTTTAGAAGCTTGGCAACGTTGCCGTTAAACGTCAGATTCAACCCGATAACGCCTATTGGCTGCTCGGGCACGTACGTCACCAAGAGCGCCAATATTAGTAGCTTCAAAATTTGCTATTTTTCAGAACGAAATTAGACTAGCTGTAATTGAAATTTGACTCGAACAATATTTTCTGGGTACATTTATATATGCATTATGTATTTTACAACACATTTTGAGCACAAATATTTTTTCGTGTCCTCGCCTATTGTAAGAATTGATTTGCGCTAGTCGACGGCTGAAACATTCCTTTATTAAACGTTGTTGGTAAAATTGGATATTTCCCAATTCGTATGGAATAATGCAAGGAAATCCATTTCGCGAAAACAACACTTTTTTGTAAAACTATTTACAAGTAAACGGAATTTTTAAAGAGGAAAATGAAATAAGTAAATGATAGACTTCAATAATGCAATGAAAGATCACAAAAATATTCGTTCATTTTGATGGTGGGAATGTTCAAAAATGAACAGAAATGAGGGGAAAAATCCTTTTCATTCATTTAATACTTTCGAAATTTTTTTTTTGGTATTTTATCGCTATACACTCATACGTGCCTGCATCAATCAGAAAAAAAAATCGTTTCCGACTCCCTTTTTTTCAGGGATGAAGAACCTTAAGACAGCAAGTGTTGTAGAATATCAGGAGCGAGAATGTTACCATTCTGTTATCAAATTTGATTTCAGAATTGGCAAATTCTGTAACGGTTGTGGAGAATAATTATTCCTGATATAGGCTGACTACCACACTTTTCAATCAAACCATATTATTCTGTTTTTACTTGAAAGGGATGATACTTTCTGTCTAAAAATTCGTGAACAATTTATGAAGGGAACAGTCCTCTGGTGGTCAGCACGTTCAAGTCAAGTGGAAGCTCTTTGTTCAATTATAAGAAGCACCTGCAAAAAGTATAGTGCCCTCCCCGAGGAAAATGGTATATGTACCTATATATAAAATTCAATCCAATATTCGTCGTGTTAATAGCAATGGAAGTAAACTCGGGTACCTCCTATCCTACCTGAGAGGATTAATGGAAAAGGGAATTTATTCCAAAGAAAGTATTTAAATTATAAAAAAGAGGTCAAATGATCAGTGTTCTTTGAAATTTGTTCGAAAATATGAATAGGATATTCATAAAATCTGTTGTGGAATCATCTGCGGCTGAAAGACAAACTTTAGTTGCTATTTTCTATCGTTCAAGACAACCTCTTGTTTTCTGTCAGATATTACAAATAAATCACATTTTTCAATTTTCATTCATTCTCAACATAAAATTTGTTATTCGGTTTTTCATTAGTGTGGCCGGTTGGCTCAGCGGTCTAGGTGCCAGCCTCTGAAACTTCTGCTAGCGTTGGACCCGGTCCAAGACCAGTGCAGGAGAATATTTCTTTTTTAAATGTATCGGTATGATAACATGCTTTGTCGAAAATAAAGTGTTATTTGATTATGTTTTCTTGAAATGCACACCGACCACCCATGCTGGTGCTGCAAGTTTGCCGGTTCTACTAGATCTGAAAACTTAATACGCCAAAAAAATTCATTACGGCGCCCCGTAGCGCCTAGGTTAATAATAATAATATCCATCCTCTATCCACAGAGACTATGCCATTAAGTACATCATAAAAGTGATCATAAGGCAGTATGATTTTCTTGTTCCACTAGGAATATCCCCGTCGAGCCTAGTCTCCGGAGCGCCGACACATCAGGAGGGCGCACCAGCCACGTCTGTGCGGTGAGTGATTATTGGGTCCAAGAATCATGTGCCCTGAATAGAGGAATTAAATCATGACAAAACAGAATAATTTTTACTTTAAGGGTATCCGGAATATTCATCGCCAACAATTATGAAGGGAACAGTCCTCTGGTGGTCAGCACGTTCAAGTCATGTTGACAGATGAAACTGACATGTAGGCTATGAATGAACGAAAATGTGATCCTCTTTTATAGTGATTAGGTGTAAGATTCATTACTCTCTATGTTATTTCAGTCACATTAGCACCAACTAACATCTGTGTATATCGTCGGCTTAGTGCAAGAAGTCACTATCTAACTTTCTAACAAAATCATGATTTTTCAATTAACGATATTCGAAATCATCAACTATTCAAGTTATATGATCTTTTAATTTATGGAACGGGTACTACAACACCAATATAACCACATAAGTAGTTAATGACTTCTGTTTTAGATAAAGAGTATCGCAAAAAGTAGTTAGTAACATTCATTTTTTTACATAATGACTAAGCCGACGATATGCAGTATGTATAAATAATCAACTGAAACTTACAGATTGGTCTTTCGAATCTAACAGCTACTAAAGGACTCAGGTATCCTTCTGAGTTCATATACGGGAAATAATATCCTGGAAAACCTTGGATCGCTTTCGGATAATAATTTACTGGCCCCAAGTATTCAACATCTGCTGGATTTTCACCATCACATGATAGCCAAATATTTTCCATCTGAAAAACAAAAAAGAAGGATTCATGAACTAGCGATCATGCCAATAAGAATCCGTTTTTTTCAAGAATAGAAGGTTATTGTTTCTTTTTTTTGTATTGCTCAGAAATCATTGTGAGACTCAAGGAAAAGTAGGTAGAGAGTTGCCGTTTTTCCTGGATTTCTCTATAATGTATGCTTCGCCAAACACCTACCTAGAAAATTAGTTCCGAAGCTTTCCATGAAAATTTTATCTCGAATTAATGAGGTTTCGCTGGGAAGCGAGGAGGAGATGAAAGCTCTAATTGCACCTGACGGTTTTCGTGAGCATTTTTCATGCGTTTGAACTCAACAAACCATTTCCATTCCTTCTGCCACGTCCCCAGACATCTCTTGCCGAATATCAGGAATTTCAATAGTCGGGCAAGCCGTTTTTCTTTTCAAAAATAAAAGGATATTGTTTCAGAAGACTGACATTATTATTTGTGAATGAGCAAACCATCGCATTCTTGAGGATCAAACAAACATCATGGATTTCTTAATACCTTATGTATATATCATTGATATAATTTTTTTCTTCAGTTTCTCACGAAACGATTTTTTTTTTGTATTCCTCGGAAATCATTGTGAGACTCAAGAAAAAGTAGGTAGAGAGTTGCCGTTTTTCCTGGATTTCTCTATAATGTATGCTTCGCCAAACACCTACCTAGAAAATTAGTTCCGAAGTTTTCCATGAAAATATTATTTCGAATAAATGAGGTTTCGCTGGGAAGCGAGGAGGAGATGAATGCTCTAATTGCACCTGACGGTTTTCGTGAGCTTTTTTCATGCGTTTGAACTCGACAAACCATTTCCATTCCTCTGCCTCGTCCCTTGCCGAATATCAGCCAAGCCGTTTTATGAACGGGCTCGCTTGCGAGGTCGCCCACTTCGATTCTATGCACGAGAGACATTGAGATCTTGTATAACAAGATTAGATTCAGGGGTACGGGGATGGTTTCGTTCGAACACTCTCGCTTCATTCGTTTCTGAATTTATTTGAATACTTGTTTCAAAATTCAGCGGGCTGTAGGCCCCAGAACGTAAAGTATTACGTTTTAGACTCCGAAAAACTTCAATAACTCGGCGTGTAGAGCCGGTATTAGAAAACCTAGTCACAAAGCTAGGTGAGGCTCTCAAAGGCCAATTTTCAATTTTTTTCGTGGAATTGCCCCTCGGACTCAGATCTTGACTTGTATTGTGATCAACAGAAAAATTGTATCGGTTTTCATCAAAGTCTTTATCAGGAATGTCCACAACGTAACTTTGGTCACTATTCACATCATCCATACTGGTATGCGCAGGTTTTAACCTAGGAGATGCAAGTGGATTTGAATGAACCAATTATTTTAGACACGATACGATTCAACAAACAGCTGTGAGTTCTTCCGGCAAACTTCGTAGGAGCCACGTTCTGTGACGGCTACGAGTGGTGAAACACAAGTGTTTCTAATTTTAGTTCGAAAATATGAATAGGACATTCATAAAATCTGTTTCTATTGACTGAGGGGCTTTCCAAGCTAGATCCAAGAGAAAAATTATTTTCAATAGAAAATGAACCACTGAACGGCGCAGTTTTAATAGCCTTGAAGGCCGGACTTTTCTCATACAGGGAACAATCAAGAGCTTGGTTGGATGAAACACGCGTGATATTTGCGTGTGAACTAAGGTACATATGAGGTTTGTTGAATGTCCGTTTTGTTGCGAGTCCTCGGACGTAAATTGTAGGTCATCAAGGTAATGTCAGAAGTGAAGTTACTCCCTACGAAATTACCGCGTACCGTAACCTATCCTTAGTAAAATTCAACTCAATATTGCGTACAACTGCGGGCACCACATTGAGCTTCTGCTCGGCCCATGCAATCCCTAACCTATTCTACACACATGAACTTTACCTCTAGTTGCATTGAGTCACTTTATTAGTAGCCTGGGTCTGCACTGATATCTGCAGTGCAGAAAAGTCGTTTTGAGTCCCTGGATGACTTGTGCAATGAGTTCGCCCACGTGGGAGAACCCCAAGTGCATCTGGTTGTCAGGTGATCTTTCACAGCTCGCGGGCTATGAAGGATCGCACGTCGGTGAGCCTAGTATACAAGAAAGGTATGATTATAACACCTGCCGCATGTCGCACTCCGGGGCTGGCGCGCTAAGATAAGCTCGCTACTAATACTGAAGCAAGATATGATTAGTATTTACACCTGTAAGCACTCTGTGAACAGGGACTAGGACAATAACCCAAGCCGGCAGTTTATACTGAAAATATGGTATGGTTAATACACCTGTCTGCACTCCGTGAACGGGAACTAGGACAATAACACAAACCGGTAGTTTATACTAAAAATAAGGTAAGATTAGCAGGTACTTGCACGTACTCCGTACATTCAACTACTACTGGAAAAAATTATCAGTATACAACGAGGCAAAAGCTCTCGCAAGACATAACACGAATCAGAATTATCTCATTTCATAATCGACATTTTCTCAACATGTAATTAAGTCCTAAGCCTGAATATTGAAAATGCAGTTGGTTCAGTTACTGATGTCAAAGATGGGATATTCCCTTGAACATAGTTATTACATATTGAAAGCTTCGTTATAGCATCTGCAACGATACGAGAACAAGTATTCATTTTAGAAGTGGATGGTTCGTTCAAATAACTATCTGATATCATTCCGGACAATCGTTGGCAACTTTTTCAGTGATGATCAATTTATTTAAAATATATTCTTCTATAGCTCTCAGCTACTATAGATTCACATTCCCCGTACTATGTTACTCTTAATTATTATATACATGAAGTTAGTATTTGTAATTCGCACTATAAATCCGCTAGTGCATAAAATGTTGTATGTATCACGTGCGTAAAATGCGATTATGGCCTTCGGCGTGTGATGGCCCTCGGCTGAAGCCATCGGGCCAGCATCCACGCTGCAGCCTATAAACGCCTACTTTGCGCTCTTGATACATAAAAGTACAATGACCATGAAATGGCATACGTTTCCCACGAGTAGCTATACGAAATTTTGTAGTACTTTCCTGCAGTCATGGTTCCCATAATACATTGAAAATTTTAATAAAAATCGAACACTTATCGATTTCTTGAAACAAAAAAAAAGATGGTTAATTTGGGATTTGAACCCTCGCCCACACTATCCGAAATCCGAATTTTCGCTCACTCTGCACTCGCTGCTACGAGCTCACATGACTATTCCACTCATCTTAAAATTCTCACCTATTCTGACCAATCGGAAGCCAAAGACAACTCGTGTTATCGCGATAACACCAGCTGTCCTTCAATTCTGATTGGAGGATCAGCTTCGGTATTTTCAGCGACGTAACCATGACGAAATGAATACGTTTGACAGTTCGATCAATAATAAATATAGCTGGATATGTCAGAATGAGTCGCTTCACTGCAAATTCAAATGAAATTATGAAACAAAACATTGTAATATTGACGATTTTAATAATTTGTTTATGGCTGTCATACATTGTTCGTATTTATATTAATGAAGAAACTTTATTCGTGAAATAGTCAACTCGTGATTGATTTTATATCATAAGTCTGTCTTTTATTTCTGAACTCAACTGAATTCTTTTGAGAAAACACCACTTGTTCTGAATTCAGTTTCGTTCAGAAATAAATCGACAGACTTATAGCGAAAATTCAATCACTCGTGGTATCACTCCTGATAACATGATGAAATTAAAGGCTATAGAAACTTTCTGCCAACTATTCGAAAATATAGAATTCGATTGTCATCAATCTTTATATTGAAATTGGCGGTGTCAATGTCAAATCATCCTCACTACTACTAATATTTTTCGAAAACTTTTTTTTTTAAAGAGTTTTCTAAATACTGATGTGAATTGTAAAATTATTAAAACGTTAAAAAACTTGATTCGATCTTATATTACTTATGATCATAAAAATGACAGTCTAGTAGTTCATGAAAGTCGTGGGAAATGAAATATCCTGTACTGAAATGATCATTAGAGTACAGGTTGCCATGTAGAAATGACAAAATGTTTACAATCGGCCTACTTCCTTGATCGATAAAGCGCATAAAATGGGCATATTTTCATGTGGTCAACAGTGCGTAGAAAAATAACTATTATGCACCCTGTTTATCGAAAACCAAGCCATTTGGGATATATGTTAATATGAACTTTTCGTCATGAAAACTTTCAAATAATCACCTTTCGAAGTTTGTGAGAATTTTTGTTTCGCAAATTTCTTTATGTTATGCGATACTGGAAAATGTTCGCATTGTAGCTCCTAAACCGTGCAAGTAAATGAAAAACTACAAGAGAACAAAAAGATGTTAAATGAAACAACATTGGTTATTCCTATCTCATAATATGCTAGTGACGGCGGAAAAAAAATTCTGAAGGGTTGAACAAGGCTTGACTCTGAAAAAAGGAGGACAATGTGAATTATTTGAGGAATGAATTATTTTGTATCATGCGTACTATTGAATGAATTGTACTTGCCTGATTTGAACTGATTATTGTCGTAAATGTCGGAGTTAACTCCAAAAAATTTCGAAAAAAATGTATTTTCATCACCCTGTATCTCGAAAACCAAGCCGTTTGAGACATATATTTATATGAAATTTTCGTCCTGAAACCGTTCAAAGAATCACTTCCTAAAGTTTGTCAACGTACTTAATTGATTAACACCCTGTATATATGGTTTCTACGACTGCCAGACAAAATACCACATCGACTATACAGTGCAGCGTTCACCCTGCCCGGGTTCGACGTACAAACATGAAGAAAAAACTAGGAATCGCACGTTAAAAGGTATGACCTCATTAATCCTTAGCTGGCACAAGTTTCGACTTTCGAGGGCTGCCGTTCGGGGGACGATAACTAGTTAACGAAAAGAAAAATTCGATCACCATCGCCATCACGGAGCTAATATGGTTCGGAATCTACTTTTTAAGCTTTAGGTCCCGGATCTCCTTTGCTCGCACATGCTCTGCTTCTGAGGGGCTTTCTCCGAAAACCTGGAAGATTCGTAATAACTTTTTTTTATGTTGAAAAGGTCCATGAAAATTAAAACTTTTCTTATTGACTCTAACTGAAAAGAAAAAATCTGAAAGTGAAAATTCGCATTTTTATTCAGATAGTTTATTTTTTTAATTATCTTTAATTTTAATTTTTTTATTTATTAACATTTAGTAATCGAACTATCACTCAACTTCACAGTGCACTTCACGATGCTGGAACTGACCAGTTGTAACTCATACTTGTTTAACGGACTGTACAGAGCCATTCTGTTACCGCGCATCTATAGGCGTGACGATTTCACATTCTGAGATACTTTTGCCAAGCTGACTAATGTTTATTTTCATTTTGAAAGCGGTTGATTTTGATTCGAATTTTCAAAGCAGTATTGTATAACAATATTTTCAATTGTTATAGATTGTACCATATAATTATAGCAATATTGGATTTACTCTTTTATCAAGTCTTAATTTAGTTCAGGTTGAATTTCATCTTTCTTAGGGCCTGTGGAAAGGTAGTTAGTTCTTATATCGTCTTGAAATAGTAGGCTTAATATACCAAACCAGTTTTATAGTGTTAACTATGATATCAATTATCATGACCAGTTGGAACAAGCTACTTAGTCCCTAGATACATGATGATTTGTTAGGAAGCATTTCACTTTCTTGGTAATAATTCATTTGAGAATAATTTACCCTGTCTGTATTGTTGATGCTTTTTATGTGATTTTTGAGGCTCTCAGGCATTTCTTCGGGAAGTTCATCCACATTGTTATAATACTCGGGTGTCCAGCCATAAATTTTGTTGAGCTTCAAGAAAATACAAGGGGAGTTCTTATGATAGTTGAAAGATTTTTCACTGTTGCAATCTCCCCAGTCCCGAACATCGACCTCACAAACTTCCCCCGTTGCAGGATACTCATCATGGGAACAAGTTTTTATCTGACCGTTACCTTTGGCGGTTTTACTTGGAGCGTAGTATTCTGAAATCAAAAGAAGTATGAAAATAAAATATTGAATATTTAATGGATTTTTTTATCTATGTAACAATAGTTCAGAATACTGCATTCTAATCCTATTACCTGAAATCAATTCAAATCTCAGTCCAAGTATTTATTTAGTCCACATCTAAAACCCATTAAAAATTCAGCACTCATGTTTTATATTTCTTATGAGAACCAAACCCCACATGAGGAAAATATATAACTATATAATATAAATCAACATGCATACAATCTCAAAAGCAGAGCTGGGCATTGGTTTAAGATTAGAGTCTTTCATGCTACCAGCCTCTACACCGCGACCTTTTGAGATCTATTGTGTGTGCCCTCGAGATTAATTTTAAAGATCTTCATCTAGTCATGTTTTCGTTACGAGACTCTAAAGGCTAGGTTTCAAAACTCCCATGAATCTCGGAGCTCTTGGTGTTCTTCTTTTAGCGTTAGAAACCTTATCTTTGACAAACACTCGCAGTGGCATAGTATGTATAATGTTTTCTCTTCTTCCTGACAAAACCTGCATAGCATGACTTCCGCCAGTCCGATTTCACTCATATGTTTGTTGGGCCTACAGTGCCCTGCGAGAAGTCCTACTAGTATTCTAGTAGTGTTCCTCCTCTGACTTAGTAGATATTCTGTGAATTTTGGCTGCGGTTGTTTGATAAACTCTTTGGCCTGCCTCATTCCTGATGAATTGTTTCACCATTCTTGAGACTTGTGTTGGATCCATGATTTGGTATTTGTTTTAAGTACAAATTTTGGCTATATCGTGAAACGGTTCAGGGCCATTCAGGGCCATACTTGCTTTTTCTTGGGCTAGTGTATCGGCCTCTTCATTGCCTGTGTGCTGGTACCCAGACTGGAAAGTGTTGCCAGAGCTGGTGATTTATCACCAGATTTGGTGATATCAGTACTTCTAAGGATACTTGGAGACTTGGAGATTTCATGAGAATTGAAAACTCTGCAAATTTTCTACATTTTATTTTTGGGGTGTTATACTTATGCTCATTATGTAAAAGACCTGCAAAACTCAATATTTACATGAAACCACATTTTCTTATCTTTGGTATTTGTTCTGTGATTCAAATGGAATCCGTTACAGTTGTCATATTCTCAATTTGTGAAGAAAGCAAAAACCAAAAATAATACTATAACCATCCGTCCATTCAAAAAGTTTTTCATAAATATTGCTTGATTTGATTCCACTCTCAGGAAGATATTGATGAGTAACAAATCTTTTTGTATGGAAGTTAATAATGATAATAATAATAAAGAATTTATTCAATATGTAAGTAATTATTACATAATCCAACACCATGTAATACAATCACTAATACACGACCTTACTGAAAGAGACCGTGTTCAGTGTCATAATCCTACAGGCGACAATTGCATGATAACCCTGTTCTTCCACATGGCAACGCCAGCAGTCTCATGTGATGATTAACTGAGTATCTAGAATGTGTTTAAATTACTGTCATTTTAAAAATGTTATTATTTCGGAAATAACTCATTCATTTTCATTCATGAGACCTCCTAACCCAAAAATTTAGATTGACATTTTTCAACTCTTCACAAAAGAAGAAGAAATCAGATTGGTTACGATTATAACTCAACATAATAAGCACCACATTTTTTGAATAATGTTGCAGTTATTTAAGTTGTGTGAGCTCGTGACACCACACAAAGTCATAATGATTTTCGGCGGTTTCTGATGATTTTTCAAATTCAGAACTGAAAACTTCCATTACTTACTCAGGACTTCTGATTCCTATTAGAATTCTAGAGATTTATTTTTATATCAGAATCGTGAATGCAAACTTAATTATATGTATTTTTGTCTGGTACACGGGTTCGAATCACCATGCCGTCACCACGCCGTCACAGCGCCGCCACCGCGCCGTCACCGACTTCGAGCATAGCGCCATACGGTAAAAGGTTAAGGCTACATCTTTCCCAGCTCACACAAGTCTCTCGAGGACTGAGAGTTGCTCGTAAGGGGGCAGCCGGTTGATGGAAATAACAATTCACACAATTTTCTTAGGAGTACTCTGCCCTCTGCCCAGCGCGTACTTAACTTACTTTAATCATTATCGATAATTACCAATGGTTATGCATATGTCTAAAAAAGAGGAAATTATACAACAACTGGAAAATTAAAAATGTTCAACAATATTAATTATAATGTGACACATATATTGCACCAAAAAAATAGTCACTTTTGATCAAGAACCAAAAGAGATCTTTTCGCAATATGAAAAAATCTCTAGAAATATTAAATGTGAAAAATTCAATCTTATTGGAGCTCGAAGTACTGTGCCATAGCTAGTAACAATACTTTCTTCATCATTTAAGCCGCCAGCTGTGGCATCCATAATTTCATCCATAACTGAAGCGTCTTTTCAAAAATAAGAATATCATTAATAGTTTTTCTTATTCATCACTGAAGCCTTTTTTCAAAGACAAGGATATCATAAGTAGACCTCTGACAATTTTGAAATATGTCAAAGGCCTCTGCCAAATTCTATGGGGCAAACGCAATTAACGGCATCTATCAAAACTAATAGCTATATCTGTATAGGGAAATGGAAAGGAATACCGAAGACGCATCGAATAAAGTAAAGTAATTGGCTCTAGACAGTTCTGCGAATGATGTGTTTGTTGTTGTACTTCTGAAATATATCTAGCGAACCAAACAAATTTTAGTATATCTTCGTTTGGTTTTGGTGCTATAGGACTACCGGATCTGTAGGTGGTAATATTCTCGTCAACTATTCCTTATTTTACCAAAAGCGACTTTTTTTACGTCTGTTCACTTTCCCGATACTCCCAAGCACAGGTATCTGTAGATATCTTCGAATTACATTCTTCAATCGCCCTGTACTAATAAATCAATTTTGTTGGTTTCATTGAAGATATCGAACTGACTAGCGGCGCTGATTCTGGAATGGTCTGATCCCTGCTTTTTCATGGTCGTAGACCATCCAGTGTTTTGGAGACACTCTTAACTTAGAAGTATAAGGTCTTCCCATTGTCTGAGGAAGTCCTAAATGTGAAACAGACATTTCATGAATTAATCTCCATTAACAGGGCCAACTAAAAAATTTAAAAAAATTACTAGCGATTTTTTTAGAAAAGATCTAACTATACCACTGGATTCCCGACATTTTCAAATGGTTCAATTGCGAATTGCGTTGAAATGCGTCAATCAATAAAAAAGTTATAAGATAATGAAGTTTGAAAATTATGCCGTTTCAACAACGCACAAATTCAATTTCAGAATTTTTATCAAAATTCGGAATACACCACTGTATTTAGAAGGTCTTGATATATCATTGGTCAGAGTTTCATCGAAATCTATTTATAAATTAGAAAATAATAATATAATAAAATTTGAAAAATGTGTTAATGGAATTTCAGGAAAATTGTCATTTAAGTTTTTTATTCATTTATTTTTTTATTTATCAAAAGATTTCTATGGAATTACAATCAGTGATATTTCGAGACTTCCTGAATCCAGTGGTTTAGTCAAAGTTCTGGTGAAAACTTTGAAATTGCATTGGTTGGTTCATCAAACGGCATATTTTAAAATTCCATTACCTTACAACTTTTTTATTGATTGACGCATTTCAACGTAATTCACATTTGAAGCATTTGCAAATGTCGGAAATCCAGTAGTGTAGTTGGAATTTTTCTAAAAAAATCGGATTAGTAGGCCCTGTTAATGGAGATTTATTCATGAAATTTGGTATCCTAGTAGACTTTTTCAATGTCTACCTAATGAAAAAAAAAAAATAATTTCAAGCGGTTTGAAAATGTAGATTTTATAAGGGTGCTCTGGTCTTAAGTATGGGACACACATATATAACCAGTACGTGAATTATGCGAAATGTTTTCTAGGTTAACTCATTACATAACTGTTTTTATGCTGAAATGAGACATGAATGATATATCGACAAAAACCTTTTTTGGCTGCCATTTTTTCAATATGGTGGGGCACGGGGTAAAGGTACGAGATGGCAGAATGACAGAATGGGAAATTTTGCCGCGGCTGTTTCGCCGCGACCGTTTCACCGCAAGCCATTTTGCCGCAGGCACATTTTGCCACATGGTCATGTCGCCGCAAGTTATTTCCAGGTAAAATAGGATAAAATTTCCACGCACTGAAAATGTCTACGTAAGGTTAGTTTTTTCTGGTTAAATCAGAACAAATAGGTACTCCTTGTATTTTTCGTAAGATTTTTTCGTTCCGGTACTACTTGAATAAACTGCGGCGAAATGACCGTTGGCGAAAAGTGCTTGCGGCGAAATGACTTGCGACGAAACGGCCGCGGCGGAATAGTCGCGACAAAATGTCCCAGACCCAGCAGAATGAATATTCAAAAGGAGCACACACTTCAAAATCTTTGAAATTACCAAATATCAAACCAAAAGGTACCACGGCTACATCAACTCGAGAACCGTAAAGTCTAAATGACGATTTTATGATTATGGATCTCACAGGAGTACCTTGTAACGTCAAATGGAATATTAGAAATAAATGCAAAACTTTCATGCAAACATTAACGAAAGGTTTACTGATGTCACATAACGAATTCGTTCTCGAAAAATCCCGCGTGTTTGAAAGATCTTTTTATCTACTCATACTCTAATATACTAATAATCATCACCTATGGAATAAATGAATCTGAAGAATCTTACTGTCTAAAAACTGCAAAATATTATCCACCCAATATGTGTAACTGGTTGCATTTGATCCTTGGAACCAGATTAGGGTGCTGTCCTCATTGTTCGTTGGCATAGGCCTGAATCCTAAGCCGGGATTGGTTCCTATAAGTGACCTGTCCAACTGCCATTTTGGAATACGAGGATCAAGAGTTTGGAAAAACACAGCCATGCAAATTGCCACTAGAGCCGCTAGCATCCCGTAGAATATCAGGTAAAACAATCCAATTTTGGCTGAAAAAAAATATATATATATACAGTGTGACCCATTTAAGATGTAAAAAACTTACAATTTTCAACTGATTGGATTGATTTTTGTTTCTTTAGGTATACATCCAAGAAGTCTACTAGGACACCAAATTTCATGAATAAATCTCCATTTCCAGGGCCAACTAATTTTATTTTTCAAGGTAAAAAATCTAGAAAAATTACTAGCGATTTTTTGAGAAAATATCTGACTACACCACTGGATTCGCGACATTTTCAAATAGTTCATATGTAAATTACGTTGAAATGCGACAATGAATAAAAAAGTTATAAGGGAATGAAATTTGAAAAATATGCCGTTCAAATAACCCTCTTATTTAATTTCAGAACTTTAATCAAAACTTTGACTACATCACTGTATTGAGGGTGTCTCGAAATATCACTGACTATAATTTAATTGAAATCTGTTGATAAATAAAAATTATGAGATAAAATGACATTTTCCTGAAAATCCATTAAAATATTTTTCAAATTTCATTATCTTATATTTCTTTTATTTATTCACACATTTCGATGAAATTTTGACTAATGATATATCGAAACCTCCTTAATAAAGTGGGTTCATTAAACGGCATATTTTTCAAATTTCATTTCCTTATAACTTTTTTATTTATTGACTCATTTCAACGTAATTTACATATGAATCGTTAGAAAATGGTGGAATCCAATGGTGTAGTCAGATTTTTTCTAAAAAAATCGCTAGTAATTTTTTAAGATTTTTGACCTCGAAAAATAAGATTAGTTGGCCCTGAAAATGGCGATTTAATCATGAAATTCAGTGCCCTAGTAGACTTTTCCGATGTCTACCTAACGAAAAAAAAAATCATTCCAATCGGTTGAAAAATAAAAGTTTTGTAAGGGTGGTTCCATCTTAAATGGGTCACACTGTATAAGTGAAAAAATCCTTGAAATCCGTTAAATTACACACGTTTTGGTTTGGCACATCAGCTGCCAATATAATAAGAAGTGAATCAGGAATTTTCATTAGATATCAGCTTCAAACGGGGGGAAACCGCTAAGGAAATGATGTACACTAATTCCCAAAAAATCGTAAGTGATGCCTCTAATACCCAAGTAATTCCCGAGTAATACCCACAAGTAATGCCAGTCAGAAAAGTAATGAAAATATAAAATCGAAAATCGTGTGTTAATGTTAGGTTTGTGGTCAAGTACAATTCTGTAGACCTTTTCTTTTCTTTTTTTTCATTGCACAATTCTGACTTCCGACGCTGCTCTCTAATTTTTCGGATGGTTTATGATATTTCCAATTCCTGTAATTTCTGTAATACCCATGTAATGCTCGAGTAATCCCTGCCTTTTCCGTGTAATGTCCAACAATTCCTAACTAATTCCTCTAATGCCCGAGTAATACACCAGTAATACCTGTAATACCCAATAATTTCCAAGTAATGCCTTCTCCAGCGGTTTCCCACTCGGCTTCAAAGAAATGGTATGTTCATCAAACGATTTTACAACTTACCAGGTGAGTTGATCGAACAGAAATCTGATAACTTATTTATCTAGTGCACTATATACCAGGTGATTTTTTTGTTGAAAATAAAAAAAATTTAAATTCAAGAGTCTTTCCAAAGTCAGTTGAATGAACGGAAAAACATATATAAAGCGGTTGTCAAAAAAAAAAATCCCACAGTAGTGTAGAAAAATTACACTTCTGAGATTTAATTGTGTGCGGGTATAGGATGAATCACGTACGCTCGTAGAAAAAATATTTTCTTGAAATCAAGAAGTTATTGACAACCTACAGGGATCCATCAGGGTATGGAAGATTTTTGAATAATATCGGTCGAGTTCCTCCAATTTACCTGCGATTTACCTGCGATAATAACCGGTTCCTCCACCATTATCATAAACAGGTAGTAGGAGGAACTCCCTTTTTACAACTATTTACTAATCATGGTAATGAAAATGGTCATTATTGAAAGGGGGACATTCTCCATAAAAATTGAAAAATGAAAAATGTGATTTATGTTTAATATCTAACAGAAAACAACTACTTCTCCGGCAAAAGCCACGCTGGATATTGTACTACATCTGATAGATATTGTGAAAAGACTTTAACTGAATAGAAAAAATCTGAAAGTGAAAATTCGCATTTTCATTCAGATAGCTGTTGATCACACAAGTATTTTGGTCATTAGTTTGATTTTAGTACTTTTTTATGTCAGATTTGTTGAATCTTCAGTCATTATTGATATGAAATAAAGTATATATGCTTTCGTTTCAGTTTTGAAACTTCTTCCAGGGTCCTGAAATACATGGTGGTAAAAACAAATTATTTGAAATTTTGATGGTAATACGTACAGTAATGTGAGTGAAAGCACTGAATTTAAACTGAGTAAAAAACCATAAAAATATGACAGTCTGACGCGTCAAAGTGGTCGATTTCATAACAACAAAAATGTATAGATACTCTCTCCAAACTTTCTGTTAGGGTAGTTATAAGTTGTAGTAGTATGACACTGTATACTCCTATGCAGCGCTGGTAGTTTACTGTTAGTGATGTAAGAATTGAGTCATGTGAATGAGATATACTTAAGTGAATCAGTCTTAAACTGACTTTGTACGAGAGTGGTATTACATATTTTTGGGTGAATATCAGGTGTTTCAGTTAGTGTGTCGGGTATCCTGACATTTCAGTATGGCTCTATTGGACCTAGTCTGACGCGTTTTCCTCTGTGACTTTTTTGTTTCGGGGGCGTTCTTTAAAAAAAAAATCCGCATTTTTTTTTCATGTGTTTCCTAACTACGGTACGAAACTACAGAGGATTATTTGTTGGGTCGTTTTAATAAAAAAAGTCCCTATGAACATATGCCCGGAGTTGCTTCATTTCTGAGATCCCGCACGTTGAAGTTCAAAAATAAACACGGTAGTTACAAAATATTATGAATACCTTCGAACCGATTCGGTTAAAATTTGGTTTAGTTATTTGAACTAATAAGGCGCTTATTTAACTCTGACTAGATTGAAATTATTAGGGTCAGTGGCGTCTCAGTGGGCACGACAGGCACCAATATTGTCGAAAAAAGAACGCCACTGACTTTTTTTGTGGGTTTTCATCTAATTTTTTTATTCGACTACTGACAATACATCTTTTTAGTTTTCTTCATATCTAGCTTCGTTTTTGAGAAAAAAAAATGAAAACCACTCTATTGGAATATCATGAACTACAGCTTTTTGGAGACTAGCTGACAGTATGGTTTTTTTCCTACACATTAGTTCAAATAACTGTACCTCGAACCGACTTGATTAAAGTTTGATACAGTTATTTGAACTTATGTGTAGGAAAAACCCTACTATCACTGTTAGCTGGTCTCCAAAGTACGAAAGCGCTGGAGGGCCACAAGAGTTTTTTTTTCATCACTTTCGACTTTAAAGACGAAATTTCGATATTAATGTCGAAATTTCGACTTTTCGGCAAAAAGTCGCAATGATTAAATTTCGACATAAAATTTGAAATGTCGACAATAAACTCGAAATTTCGAGAAAAAATTCGAAATTTCGACATTGAAGTCGAAATGATTAAATTTCGACAATAAACTCGAAATTTTAAGAAAAAAGTTGAAATTTCGACTTTAAAGTCGAAGTGATGAAAAAAAAAACCTCTTGTGGCCCTCCTGCGCTTTCATACCAAAGCAGGTGTTCATGATATGCAATAGAATGGCTTTCATTTTGTTTTTTCGAAAACCAAGCTGGATATGAAGAAAAAACACAAGAGACCAAAAAGATTGATTTTCAGTTGCCTCATCTAAAAAAATAAAAACCGACAATGGCGTACTTTTTTTCACAATATTGTTGGTTGTTAGTTGTGTGCACTGAGACGCCACTGGCCCCCATATTTCCAATCTAGTTAGTGCTAAATGAGCACGTTATTAGTTCAAATAACTATACCAAATTTGAACCCAATCGGTTCGAGGATATTCATGATATTTTATAAAAACCTTAAAAAAAAACTTCAACTCCCTGTATCTCAGAAACGAAGCAACTTCGGACATAGGAACGTTTTTTCTCAACACGACCTAACAAATCATCCTCTTCAGTTTCGTACTTATTGATAATAATTATTACTGAGTGGAAAATGTATTTTACTGTGATAACTGAAAGATTATATTTTTACGTCAGACTCTAGTCAATATCAGTGTCAGACACTTATGCCACATTTTAAGTACTGCCTTTTTACATATAATATTTCGAAGTCTGACGTGTATCTGTACATTTTTTGTGGTCATGAAATCGACCACTTCAGGCTGGAAAAACGCCCCGTGATCTGTGTCAGACAATAAGAAAAGTTTGTTTTATAGCTCTCAATGAATGAATCCTGAGAAAATCAGCTGGTTATTAATAAATTTTCCCATGGTAGTTTTTTTTCGACATGTTCGAGGGCGGCGGACATCCCCAATTACACATGTTTTTTGTCAGAGAATTTTATTTTAGGGTTTCAGTTCAAGTGTTCAAGCTATTCCATTTGAAAAAAAGTCACAGAGGAAAACGGTGGCAGACTAGGTCCAATGAAGCCATATAGAAAGTTTGGGGAGAGTATCTATCAGTCAAATTTTTGCCGATGGGCACTCTGACTATCAACGTTAGTTTTATTCTAGAATCTACACCTTTTCCAATTGTAGTTCAAAAAGCGTCAAGTTGATTTCAAAAAATATCAATTGTATTTCAAATTAGTCAATGTAATTTCAAAAAGTATTGAATGTATTTCAAAATTATCAATTCAATTCCAAAATGCGTCAATTGTATTTCAAATTAGTCAATTTAATTTCAAAATGTATCAAATGTATTTCAAAATTATCAATTGAATTTCAAATTAATCAATTTAATTTCAAAAAATTCCATTTCAATTTCAAAATCCATCATTTCAATTTCAAATGTAATCATTTTTATTTCAAAATCAGTCATCAACAATGTAATATGTTATATATGCTTATATAAGTTATTGTCCAACAGGCATATCTTCCAACGCTAAAGCCGGTCCGTGAAACGTCGACGAGTGTTGTACCGCACGAGCGCAATCACCTCCTGCAATCGTATTTTTGGCTTCGTCTACAATATTTTATAAGTAAACCAATCTTTTTTCTATTACTCCAGGAGCAGCTACATCTGGAATTCTCATGGTATTCTTCACAAAGGTTTTTATCTTGGACCAAATTGTTTCTATCGGGTTTAACATTGGAGGGTACGGTGCTAATTTCAAGAGAGTAACTGCAGTGCCATTTAAGGCCGTTGCCAACCTAGCATGACATGGAGCATTATCGCAAACTATCACTAAATCAACAAGTTGATTTCCCCCGTTCTCCCATTGTTGCATGAGTTGTAGAATCCACTCATTAGCAGCACCTGCATTAAAAGAGCCACGACGGCGGTGCATTGCAACGACGCCTGCTGCCGAGATGCCTCCAATTAAATGAATATTTGGCCCCCTTGCGGCTGGAAGCAATTGTACTGCTCTATTACCAACCCGAGAGCGACCTCTACAACGACGACAAAATAAATTGAAGTTTGTTTCATCAAACCATACTATTTGTTTGCCCTGTTGGATATAGTCATTGAGAGTACGAACATAATGTGCCCTCAATATTTTATTCTCATTGCTATTCATTGTAACAGGCTGCTTATGTACTTGTTTCAAAGTGAAAAGTCTACCCTCTAAGTAGTTACCCAAAGTGGAAAGGCAGATTCTCACATTGAACTCTCCTGACACTTTTTCTCTCAAACTTTTTAATGTCTGCGAACAATCTTCTTCGACCCATTCAATGATTCTGTCTACCTGCTGTTCCGAAAGAAACCTTGGTTTCTTTCCTCCTTTTTGGAACATGTGGTCCCGACCTGATTTGATCCATTCGTAGGCCGTGTGGAAATTAATATTTAATGTTGATGCCAATCTGACCCAATCCTCACCTTTATTTGCACAAGCAACAATTCTCTTCCTATCTGGATCTAAGTGCTTCTTGTAAATCTTTCTAGCATATGGTTCGTTACCCTCCAGGACGACCCTACATAAAGGGCATCTTGCATCCGCTGTGTTGATAATTACTTCTGAACAAGTTACGTGAAAAAAGTGATTGCAAGGAAGAACTTTCAGCACGTTACCTCTCAACATTGAGATTCGGCAGATAGCACAATTATTGTTTTTCAAATTCATTCTCTCGAAGTCTCGAATTAAATAATTACAGGTATCAATAAATGAAGTCAAAATGACAGGAACCATAAGCGTTTCGATAACACAGGGTGAATGAAAATATCAACTAACACCCATCTAACATCTGCCCGTGCTTTTTCAGTTTTGAAATTCAAATGATGCATTATGAAATACATTTGATATTTTTTGAAATACAAATGACTATTTTGGAATTTGAAGTGTTACTTTTTGAAATTGAATTGATAATTTTCAAATACAATTGATGCTTTTTGAAATCCAAATGACTAATTTGAAATACAATTGACGCATTTTGAAATTGAATTGATAATTTTGAAATACATCTGATGCTTTTTGAAATTAAATTAACTAATTTGAAATACAATTGATACTTTTTGAAATTCAAATGACTATTTGGAAATACAATTGACCGTTTTCGAACTAAAATTGGAAAAGGTGTAGACCTATTACATGGACTTGAGGAGTGCTATAAAATCATCATTAAACTCAGTTTCTATATAGATTAATTAAAGACCAAAGGAATTTACTGTGTATGTGTATACATACAGCCATTGTAAAACCTTCATAAAATCAAATGGTTTCATCTTATAGCCTTCAGGAGTGTTTTAATACCGATTCATAAATCTACTTTCTCTGGGAGGGTATTACGAAGAATATATGACTAGCATAAATCGAATTGGCTATTACCTAACCTCCATAAAACTTTCATAAAACTAGGATAAATCCAAATGACATTTAAATTATTACTTGGGAGGGCACCTGAGTTGCAGTCGGGACGTAGACCCTAGTCGATAGCCAGCGATTGTTGTCTTGTCTTGTCTTGTTGTGTTGTCTTCTTCGTACGCAAAATGAACCAAAATAGTTTCAGACTATACTGTGGTGATTCAGATTGTGGCAATATCGTTGGATAATGCATATATCGGTATAGGTAGTAAGTTTAGTTATTGCATATAATATATTCACCCTTACCAAAAGATTGCTGTAGAAAGCAGCAGCCATTTTATTTATATTACTGTTGTCCAGGAAGTAGGTTGAACATGTAATGCATTTTTTATGAGTGCAAAAATGATCGGTGATTTGCCGCCCCTACGGGAGTGTCGCCCTGGTGCGGCGCACCACTTCGACCATAGGTCACGGCGATAGTCATTCATTAGGCGAGTCTTCGGCAATTTATCCTCTCCCATGTTTCATTTCATCGTAAGATTATATTTAGATGAGGAGCATGTCAAAAAACTCGAAAATAATATAATAATAATAATACCTATTTCGCACACTGCATGTAAACTAAATCAGTAAATCAGTAATTTCTAAATTTCTGGTCCTCAATCAAGCAAAACTCCAAGAAATCATTTATTTCTGAATGTTCAACAATAATTAAGTAAGGCTTTTCAACACTTTTCGAATTGTGACAAAATTTTATACTACCTAATTTTATTTTTTGACGTTTGTATAGAAAATTTTGTTTGCATCTCGTGCACGAAATACTTTGGTGATCTCTTACTTTGTTTCTGACGGACAGTACTGGCATTACTTGGGGGGTATAACTCAGAAATTACTGGGTATTACTCGGGAATAACTTGGGTATTAGTAGCATTACTCACGATATTTGGGAATTAGTGTACACAATACTCTTAGCGGTTTCCCCCTCGGGTATTTCCTATTTAAATCTCTAACCAAAATGAAAACGACTCCGCATACAGTCAATTATAACTTTTTATTTAGTTTCGAAGATGTAAAAATGAACTAGTATAAGTATAAAAATAGACACCAATAACTAAAATTTTTCCAATATTTGGTATCTTGATCGTAATCCATCATATTATTTGTCAGACCATACCCAAGTAGCATTTTGGCGACGACAACCACGTAATACACCAAAATTAACGTTGTAGTTGGCGTAGAAATTAGTCATTTATGAAACGACGCTCTCTAAACCACCGGTCAACGTTGTCTCAACGTTGAACATGACATCAGTCAAGCTACGAGTAGGAGATTTGAGCCGGTTCTGGGCCTCCCCCCACCACTATGACGTCATCAGTGACCTTGACCTATGACCTATGACCTATGACCTCGACCTATGACCTTGACCCATGACCTTGACCTATGACCTTGACCCATGACCTTGACCTATGACCTATGACCTCGACCTATGACCTCGACCTAGGACTTGACCTAGGACTTGGGCTTGCCCTTAGCCTTGACCATGATGTATATTGTTGGGAGGTGTTCAGGGTTTGTGTTTGTCCTAGAGATTGTGATGACTTGATTTTTTTTCATACACGGACAAGTACCTTTTGCCAAGTACTTAATATATTTTTCTTACCTCAATGTCTTTCATGTATACTTACTCTGCCATTGTGTATGATCTAATGTGTGGAGTACGCATAAAAATCTAAACCGAAGTATAGAGACGTCTGCACGCCACGGATATCCAGTCAGATATGTGAACTGGCGTCACACACCCATACACTGCGGTGACTCATCGACTACTCTCCGTCCTCTCTTCATTGATATGGTGGGGATGGTTCTGCTGTGACGTTGTATGAATAGTCGAAGCGGATAGAGTTTGTTCACCCTCTCTCCCACTCATCGATATTACATATAAAGGAGGTGGGAATGATTGTGAAATCAGTATTTTGTTGAGTTTTGTGCTGAGAAGACGACATCGATAAAATGTATTCCTGTGGTTGTGGTAAATCGTTCACTCGTAGTGATAATCTCCGTCGGCATCAACTTCAAAGTTGCCAAGGTGGCCCTTCTGTGAAAAGGATTAAGTTAGATGTGGCTGCATCGACACCAATGTACACATGCAATTGTTGTAATGTGACAATTCCTACATCCCAAGTTAATTCTCACAAAAGAACTCTCCAACACAGGAACAATGCATGTGTGCAAGTGAGTGATGGCATACAGATTATAAGGAATGCTTTCAAGTGTAGAATTGTGAGTTATAGAGTGGAAAGTACCATGTTTACACTGAATATATGCCATTCTTCAATGAGATCAGGGAGAAGGTTATTGGATTACTTGAAGAGGCAATAAAGGTTCACAAGATCTTTAAAGTGAATATGGAAGTATTTGGCAGCTACATTGTTCAAACACGGGATTTGAGTGACACGAAGTCATTCAATTCACAGAATAAAATTGTGGATCAGTCTACGGATTTGGGTGCATTATTCGATGGATTCCGTGATGTCATTATTGCTCAGACTACGGAATTTGAAGAACGTGATTCAGGTATTTATTTAAAGTTTCATTTCTATTTATATGAATAATAAATTATTGTTATGTTTCAGGATGGAGTTGTGAAAAAATTAAGTTCCTCGAAGTGAACATCAACAAGTATAGTCCACTCAGCGGATGTTCGTATGTGAAGCTGCCCGAGTTCATTGAGACAAGAAAAGGCGTTGTGAATATTCGTAATGAAGATCAACATTGTTTTGCATGGGCCATCACATCTGCATTGTTTCCTGCGAATGGTAGAGTGTCAGAAGTTTCCTCATACCCCCACTACGCCAATGTCTTGAATGTAACAGGTATGGATTTTCCAGTTAAACTTCAAGCTATAAAAAAGTTTGAGGACATGAATGATATTTCAATTAATGTGTATGGGTTAGAGTCAAAACTTGATAAGGGTAAAATGAAATATGAAGTGGTTGGTCCGTTGCGTTACTCACAGAGAAGACTTAGAAGACATGTTAATTTGTTACTTATAACAGATGATTCTGGCAATAGTCATTATTGTTGGATTAAAGACCTTTCTAGGTTAGTTTCAAGTCAACTATCTGCGCATGAGCATAAAAAATATTTTTGTGATGGATGTTTATTGTATTTCTCTCACGAGCGATTACTGTTACGTCATCAGTTGCATGACTGTAATCACTTGAGTACTACAACACCATCAGTCAATTTCAGAATCAACAAATATGGTAAAATGTTACCGGGTAATGCACTTATGTTTGAAAATTTTGAGAAACAAATGAAGGTGCCATTTGTAGTTTATGCTGATTTTGAATCAGTTCTCAAACCCATTCAAACTAGTCAACCCAACCCTAAACACTCATTCTCGAATAAAACATACAAACACGAACCTTATTCATTTGCTTATTCGATAAAATGTTCATACAATGATAAATTATCGAAATTTGTTACATATAGGGGTGAGGATGCAGCCGAGAAATTTGTTACAAAACTTGAAGATGATTTGAGAAATATTTATCACAATTATTTGAGGTATCCAATTCCTATGGCTGCACAAACCCCCGCGGAAGAAGCAGAGTTTTCTTCTACACAATTTTGTGGAATATGTGATAAACCATTCACGGGTGGTGATGTGAAAGTGAGAGACCATTGCCACCTCACTGGAAAAAAAAGATCACCTGCCGCACATTCCGTATGTAACTTAAATTTCAAATTGCCAAATTTTGTTCCAATCATTTTCCATAATCTGAGTGGGTATGATTGTCATTTGTTCATAAAAGAACTGTATAGAAACAAAGACAAAGTGGATGTTATTCCACAAACTAAGGAAAAATACATTTCTTTCACTAAGCATCTATTCACTCACACATACACTGACAAAGACGGAAAAGAAAAAAAGAATTTTTTGAAAATGAGATTTATAGATAGTTTCAAATTCATGTCGAATTCTTTGCAGAACTTAGGTGCTAACTTAACATCCGATCAGTGTATTGAGATGCATAAACATTTTCCACAAATTGACAAATTCAATTTGATGAGACAGAAAGGTGTTTTTCCATATAACTTTGTTGATCATATTGACAAGTTGAATTATCCAACTCTACCCACTAAAAATCAGTTTTATGACAATCTTAACGGAGAGCATATATCAGATAAGGATTATATGAGAGCGAAACTTGTTTGGCATTTATTCGAGTGTAAGAGTTTAGGGGAATACTCGGATTTATATTTGAAGTCCGATGTTCTTCTATTATGCGACATATTTGAGAATTTTCGAAATATATGCTTAGATAAATATAAATTAGATCCAGCACAGTATTATACAGCGCCCGGATTATCGTGGGATGCAATGCTGAAGTATACGAATATTGAATTGGAATTATTGACAGACATTGACATGATTAATTTTTTCAAAAAAGGAATACGGGGCGGAATAAGTCAGTGTAGTGAAAGGAAGCATATAGCTAATAATAAATTTTTACCCGATTATAACCCAGATGAACCTTCATCATACATATCATATTTAGATGCAACTAACCTATATGGTCACAGTATGTCACAACCATTACCCACCAACGATTTTGCATGGCTAACACCCGATGAAATAATCAATTTGGATGTAATGGGAGTGGCATCTGATAGTCCATACGGTTATGTTCTTGAAGTAGATGTTCATTATCCCCAAGAGTTACATGACAAACATGCTGATCTTCCCTTTCTCGTTGAAAGTTTAATACCACCACACTCGAAATCAAAAATTCCTAAATTAATTCCAAATTTAAATGACAAAAGAAAATATATTGTACATTATAAAAACTTACAGCAGGCTGTGGCCAATGGTCTTATTATTATGAACACACATAGAGTGTTGAGATTCAAGCAGTCATGTTGGATGAAACCTTATATTGATTTGAACACTGAAATGCGAAATCGATCTAACAACAAAGCTGAAAAAGATTTCTATAAACTCATGAATAATGCAGTTTATGGGAAAACAATGGAAAACGTTGATAACAGAATTGATGTTAGACTGGTTACGCATTGGGAAAGTATCAAGAGGAAAATTGGTGCTAGCGCCCTAATATCACGTCCAAATTTCAAAAGCTGTTCAATTTTTTCAGAAAATTTTGTTGCTATTCAATTGGGCAAAGTTAATGTATTGTACGATAAACCGCTATATTTGGGATTTTGTATTCTAGAATTATCCAAAACAGTCATGTACAACTTTTTCTATGGATGTATTAAACGTCATTATGCAGAAAATGCCACCTTACTCTACACTGACACGGATTCTTTAATTTTGAAAGTAAATACCGATAATTTTTATGATTTCATGACCAACAATATATGCGAGTTTGATACTTCCAATTACAACGTAGGAAACCAATTCAATATTCCTATTACAAAGTCAATTCTGGGTAATTTCAAAGATGAATTTCCGAATGATCCCATAATTAGCTTTTATGGTACCGGTGCCAAAGCATATTATGTTCAGTCTGTAGGTAGTGAATTCAAAAAAGCAAAAGGTGTCAAAAGATCCGTCATAAAGAATGAATTGACATGTGAAGATTATAAGAAAATTGTCGAACAGGGTGGTCTAATATTCAGGAAGATGAACTCGTTCAGAAGCATATTGCATGACATGTATACTGAATTGAAGAACAAAGTTGCATTGTCATACCATGATGATAAACGGTTCATCATTCCCAATACGACACACACTCTTCCTTGGGGTCATAGCGATATAGAATTCTACCAGAATGATCCAGTAGAGAATATTCGTTGGGTTTCCAATATTATTCAATCTTTTTCCCAAGAGAGTCCTTTGGATCAATTACTTCATTTATTAACAGCTGAATTGAACAAATGAAATATCATTTCAAATGGAAAATTCACCACCATACTTATTTATTTGTATTTGAGATGTAATTACGCTTATTATATAAAAGTCAAATTATACTAGTCAATTTTAGTTAATGTCTTGTCCAGTTACCAAATATATAAAAATATATAAATATACACGTTATTCTGATTTCCTATTGTTTCATTTAAGAGAATAAATATCTACACAGAGATATATAGATTTTAATTGTCTTGAAATCATCAGTATGAAAGATATCAAGGTGGAAGAAAGATGTCCAAAGCTATTGATAAATTCGGCCGTAGACGAAAATGGGGTACTGTCAAAGTTCGAGTTCTTCAAGGTTCCCAAGGTCCTCAAGGTATGGGATTCAAGCTTTCGCCTGACGACCAATATGATATGCAAGGTAAAAGACTGAAAAATGCTGGTGAACCGATAGACGAGAGTGATTGTGTAACTCAATTATATCTCAATGAACAAATTACGGAGACGAAGGCACTTGTCCTTAAAGCCTTGCAGGCTGCCATACATGCCACAATGGCTAAGATTGTACCTGAAGCCCGTCAAGCATTCAATGAAAAAGTAGAGGAGGTGACTGATGATCTAGATCGCAAATACAAAAATCTAAAAAGTGATGTGGATATCAAAGTATGGGATGCTACAGCCACAATGACACGAAAAATATCAGAGTTGACAACTGAACTCGATTACAACAGCAAAAATCTGAAAAATGATTTGGATGCCAATGCATTGAATGTCACATCTGCAGTGATGCTGAAATATAATGATTTGGAAAGAAGGTTAGCTGAATTGGAGAATAAACATCCTGATGTTTGGCTCACACATAGACCAAAACTGTGGGCTCCAGGTAGTGATCCAGAACCCGCTGTTTGAAAAATAAATTTGTATTATGAAAATATTACAAATAAAATGTTCTAAATCAATGTTGAAATTTTTCATTTCTTACTCACCAAATATATTATAGAATTTGGTAGTGGGTGAGTTCTTTTTGAAAAGTATCAATTCAAGTTATGGAAACTTTGTACATTTTTGCCATTGAGTGGCGCAGATGCGTGTGTTTATGTTCTTTGTGTGGCCCTGAAAAGGGCCTATTGGGTGCTCCGAAGAGCTGGGTGCCATCCCGCATATTTATGCGGGACGACCACGGGGGGGGGTGAGGACTTAGATGACATCGTCATCCTCGTCATCCGATGACACCAAGATGATGGTGTCATCATCGGAGTCGTCCTCTACGGGGAACTCGTCCGGGTCGAGGTCCATATTTATGTCCTCGACACGGATATGGACCACTTGGCCATCATCCTCGAACTCATCCTCCGAGGAGCTATCGAAGTCGTCGACGCGTTGATCCATATCTTCGTCGTCCGAAGTCGACGGAGATGGATAGTTCCACACATCTGTGGAGTCCGACACCTCATTCACCTGAATCGGACCCCGTGGATCTCGATGGTAAAATGGATCCTGCCTCTCACCCTGGTATACCTGCTGGACCTGTACGGCAGAGACGATCTGATATCTTGCTATCATCGCTTCCCGTTCCAAATCATCTTCGAATTCGGCACAATGTCTCGGAGACGAGGTGGAGTCTGGAAGAGGCATCTTGGAAGACTGATACTATAATCTGAGCTGGCATTGAATTTATACTAGTTCGGGGGTGGCAGTGTAGGGTGGGAGAAAAGAGTGGGGGTTTGAAGGCTGAGAGAAATCAGGTGATGGGAGAAATACACATCATATTATTTTATAAAATATGTAAATAAAATATAAATAAAATATGTATATAAATAAAATATAAATAAAATATGTAAAAACATAATTCAGATGAATTGAAGAAAAATGCCCCATCCTCCGCATTGTTCAATGTGCACCAGACCATTAAATGTGCACTCCTATTTCACTTCATCTTTTTTTCTATTTTTATTCTAAATCTACATATACAAAACTTATATCTACTTACAAATAACTTAACCTTAACCTTAACATATCTAAAAATTAAAATTAGCAAATTGCTCCAGGTTGCTTCGGAGCCGTGCCACCAAAGCCACCCCCTGCGCCTTGGCGTCTTCCAGCCTGGTGACTAGCTGGACCTCCCGGAGACTTTGCTGCCGATCGCGGGCCATCAGCTCTGCCTGCTGGCGCTCAAGCTCTTCCAGCTGGCGGTTGAGTTCTGCCCGCGCCAGCTGACTGTCATCATAGTCCCGCTGGGCCTCCTCTATCCCACGCTTTGCCCGTTGCACACTCATCTCCAGCTCAGGTACGATAGGTGCTGGAGGGTGGACTTCTTCAGCAGTGGGTTGTGGAGGGGCAACTTCAACGACAGGTGGTAAAGGTGCGTCTATAACCGGTGTCACAACAGTTGAGGATGTCTTCTTGGACACCCTTCTTCTGCTGTTGTGTGCGTGCTTCCTCGATGATGATTTCTTCGGTGGTTTTGGAGGCAGGAAATCATCATCGCTGTCAGCAATTTGGATTATAGGCAAACCTTCCATCGACGAATTTGCTCCTGCGTCACGGGATCTCTTGGAAGCAACTCCGTTAATGAACCCACCTTGCCGTCTGCGTTGGTCCATCGTCAGCGACTGCATTTCGGGGACCTCTCTCCTGATGACGTCCATAACGTCATTGAAGTGCTCTTCGTCTGGCATTTGAGGTGCGGCGCCATCCACCCTGATGTTACTCAGGATCGTTATTGCTGCAAGACCAGTTAATGCGGGAGAATCCATAGCTAAACATACAAAAAAAAATTAAACGGGTTCATGATTACAAGATTGTTAACTTACTCTCAAATTATTACAGCTTGCTATAGTCTGCTAATTCAGTTGGCTGGTGGTTGATCTGGCGGGTGATCTTGTGGATGATGTGGTAGCTGATGTCAGTTCAGAAGAGTGACTGAAGATTATTCGGAGGAAGTTCTTGTTTTAAACACTCAGACCTCCACCCCACTCCTCTTCTTCTTCTCCGACCTCCTACTCCAATCCCCACTCCGACCACCCACTCCTCTTCTTCTTCTCCGACCTCCTACTCCAATCCCCACTCCGACCACCCACTCCTCTTCTTCTTCTCCGACCTCCTACTCCAGTCCCCACTTCGACCACCTACTCCGACCTTCCACTTCAATCCCCACTATGTCTTAAGCCACACCTCTTTCTTTAGCCAGTATCCCTCAGACCAGAAAACCCCACCCCATCATAACCCCACCCCTATTTCAGCTCTGTTATTTGTTACAATGTACACATCCACCTACGGGACAGAGCAGATATAGGGGTGAGTGACAAGAATAACAATTATGAGTGGGAACATTTGCATACTCGAGTGTATCATGTGAATTAACATGCTGATACCACTCACCATTATTATTCATGCCGCAATACCGTACAAAACAAATATCACATAGGAAGCGTTTTTCATTATCACAAGTTTTGATAGTAACAAATGAAAAGCTGCAACAGTACAAATTTGTTGCAACGTCTTCTAACACCTCTGTCATATTTATCTGATGGGCATTGCTCACGATCGTTTCGGGGACATCCTCACAGTCTGGTACAATTCCATCGTCTACTTCTGGTTCTTCTCCGTCATCTTCTAGGAACTCTTCTTCGACGAAGTCATCCCCAGCGGGTATGTCTTGGCGGCCATCTTCAAAATCTACCAGGTCATGGAATTCGCCATTGTCACCATTCTCACCCACTACAACTTCATCTTCTTGTTCCCAAACAAACTCGTCACCTGCCAACACATCAACTTGATTGTTGGCATCTAATTGGGAGAGGGCTTCCAATGCAAAACCAACTTGATCAACCATAATTGCTTTACAAACACAGTTTCTAACAGAAAATACAAAAGTCGAATGAAATGTTAGGATTTTGGACCGATTTTATATGTTACAATCGTGAGTGGGGGTTACCACCTCCACTAAACCCACACTTCATCTCCTGAGAATAGCAATTCCTCCATTAACCTAGATTTCCTCGTCATCTAATTAGTGACGCAAATGCAAACAACGAGGATACAAAAATACTGAAGATATTTAGGAAAAAATATTTGATTTTCGAATTAAACCACAGAAACATGACAAAAATATATCTTCAATTTTTTTTCTAGTAGAATCCACCCATTCAAATCTTTTATCAAGTATGACATATTTCGATAAAATCCATTATAACGTGGATAAAAAAATCTTAGAGATTATTAGGAAAAAATATTTGATTTTCGAATGAAACCGCAGAATCATGACATAAATATATTTTCAAATTTTTTTCTATTAGAATTCATCCTTTCAAATCTTTTATCAAGTATGACATTTTTCGATAAAATCCATTATAACGTGGATACAAAAATATTAGAGATTCTAAAAAGAAATGTTTGACTTTCGAATTAAAGTGCAGAAACATGACAAAAAAAATATTTTCAAATATTTTTTCTAGTTGAATTTACTCTTTCAAATCTTTTATCAAGTATGACAAATTTCGATAAAATCCATTATATCGCGGATACAATACATTACAGCAATTCCAATATGCACTGATTCAACCCCGCATGGAAACGCCAATGATACCTGCCGTCTACAATAGCTTTAATATTTTAGTAACTGACCGGTGAGGGTGAATTTTACCTGAGATGACCGTAAATTCATTTCATTTGGGTAAATTTTTATTTCATAGCGTCTCTTTGCGATAGTTCAGTTGTGTTTTATCTGTAATGGCGTTAGTAACAAAATCTCAATCAGAAAGTGAAGCGGCGGTTAAGGCACTGTTGGACATGGAAAATATAGTGCCGACTATCATATCACCCATTAGAGAAAACGAAATTGTGGAACAATCGCCTGTGAAAAGTGCAAGGAAGCGTAGTAGGCCGATATCGAAAATAGACAAATTCAAAGAAATCGTCAAAAAAGCTAGCCCATATGCCCGGAATGCATGGAGAATACCGAACTTTTCATTACAACCGAGTGTTAGGGAAGAATATAGAGTGGAGGACTTTAGCGACGACGACGAACCAACAGAACAACAGACAGACAAACCAAAAGACACAAAAAACACTACAGACTCAGGGAGTACTTCTACAGACACAGATACTTCATCTACAGATACAGACACAAAACAGACAGACAACAAACAACAAAGGTCTACAGAAACGGAGAATTTTGTCAAGGAAAGCAAGCGTATGTTTGCTTTACTGGAGAAACTTGATTTATCGACTGATACAGACAATGAAAATTTGAAAAAACTGAACAGTACATGTGATAGGTATGAAAAGAAATTTCGGGAAGCTCAGATACAACGTGACCAACTGAAAAATAAGATAGGAAAGCGTGAAGAAGCAATAGAATTCAGGAAGCAGATGATGGAAAACTATGCAATTTTTTTTTCAGGAAATGATTAATATGCAATTTTTTTTCAGGAAATGATTAGTTGATGAAAGTTCTGAAAGGAGTGCATATATATTAATTGGTCGATGTACACAGTGAAGGGCGATGTAGAGGGGCCCTTCACGGACTTTCATTGATTAATTATTTGAAATAAAAAATCTATTTTAAGCTGGGATCGGAACAAAATTCTAGAAATGAAAAATAAAAATGGAAATATTCATTGATTAATTATTTGAAATAAAAAATCTAATTTAAGCTGGGATCCGAAATGCAAAAAAAAATTATAATCGAATAGAAAAGAGAGGTTCATTGATTAAAAAACGATAAATAAAAAAAACTATTTTAGGCTGGGATTCGAACCTGTACAGCGCAAAATTCTAGATATGAAAAATAAAAATGGAATTATGCAAAAAAAATATAATCGAACAGAAAAGATAGGTTTTTTTTTGATGGGCGAGTTCAAGGTCACAAAACCAAAAAAAGCCCGAGAAATAAATCTCTTAATATCACCCTCCACCCACCTCCTAGGTGATATAGAGAGATTTCTTTCTCGGGGCACACTGCAAACTCACCACTGAGCTACGCAGCCTCCGAAAGAATTAGTCAAATTTCTTCTATATGAATGTTTTAAATCAAACCCCTGAAATGTATGCGACTAAATATACATGCTCCTACAATTCCGTAAAACTGAAGAGTTGGTCCATCTAGTGCCAAATAGCACAACACATATAAACTATACCAACTGAGCTAATGCGATCTCCGAAGGAATTCGTTATAGCTACCTCTAAAGACCTTTATTTAACCCCTCATGATAAATTCCCCCAAAGAAAATATGACTTTTTGTGATAGAAGTGCAAGTAAAAGGAACGTATGTGAAATATCTTGCAGTTTACAGGCTTGTAAATTGTACATGCTTCAAAAACTCTGCATGGGCAATTTACAAGCATATATTTTTGACCCTTGCTTGTGTTTATAAACTGCTAACAGTTCACATACGTTCCTATTCAAAAGAGATATTTTCTTTAGTTCAGAAGTATTAACTTTGTTAATACTGGAGGAATTTAACATGAAGGGTCAAAAACCCTGGGTGGGCACCCATGTATCTGAATCTTGGCGTATCCACCAGCCATTGAAGTGCAGAATGTTTTGATTAGGGGCAATGCATTGAACCGCTTTTCAGATATTTTGCTGCGATTTTTTTTATATATTTTTTTGGAAATATATGATCATTGCGAAAGTTTTTCATTATAGAACTTTTTTGAAATTCCCACTTATGAGTGAGATATGATTTTTTTAAATATTGATATCGAGATTTTGTTGTAAAATTTATTTCAAGTATAACCTACAATTTTATATTTTTTCTTGGAAGATATGATCATTTTTAATGTTTTTGACCAACAAACTTTTTCTTTATTATCATTCATGAGTGAGATATAATTTTCAAAAATAAGTAGGAGTAGGAGATCTGAGCCGGTTCTGGACCTACCCCCACCATCATAACTTTCAACCAGCAAATTATTTCGCGGTTCGATTCGCGGCCGCGAATTTAATCGCAGTTCGATTCGCGGCCGCGAATTTAATCGCGTTTTGATTCGCGCTCGCGAATCAAAACAGCGGTCAAGGTCTCGAATCCGCGGATTCGTCCGTAGGTCTATTATTTTGAATTTTTCACTTTCTTGATGTCCAACACTTCTTTTTCCTATGAAGTTTGTGAAGGTAACTCCTGGGAGGGAGGGATATCTACTCCCTCTCCTTCTATGGTGGTTTGTTGTCATGTTCATTGTGCGCATGTACCAGTCGACTTGTTTGAATAAAACTTAGAGTCGCATTAACATCAGCACCATTTCTGTCCACATCCCATTGATATCACACATTCCTACGAGCTAAATATGAACTCATTACCAAATTTGTCTGCTGAAGAAGAAGCAATGCCATGTATTGCAACAAATGATGACTTTGGTTTTGAAGATATTCCGGTATATCACTTGTCATCCCAAGAAGGTTTCATCGATGAATATAACATTGATGATTATCTGAAGATGGGAGATATACCGGAACCTTCAGAAAGTGTTGATCCAACCCTTTCACAATTGTCACTACCAAAATGCCCGTCACTTCTCTCTCCTCTTAGTGTCGATACGAAAGCGAAACCATCTAGGAGAAAGTGTGCATCTACTGCTTCAAATCCCAAGAAAACAAGTAAGGGTGTACGGAAACCCCGTAAGAAGAAAGTAGATGACACCTTCAAGAATGTGATAGGTGATTTGGAAGATGTATCGCTTCATTCTTTTGGTCCACTGCAGCGTTGTGGAGACATGCTTAAGAAAGCGAAATGCAGCATCGTAAAATCGAGAGCTATCATCGTCAAATGCGATGACGATGTTCGAAGAGGTAGCATGGACGACGAGGTGGTTCTTCAGAAGCTCGATGCAAAGATTGTATCATCGAAGGCTGAACTGATCAAAATGTGTGAAGATGCAGATAAACTCCGTTTCAAAATCACACAGAAGAATCAGTCCGCCCTTTGTTTGAAAATGCAAGCTGAGATTGAGCTTCAGGAGTCCACTAAACTTTTTGATATGGTAGCATCTGTACGTGATAAGTGGCGAAAAGAGTTTGATCACGCATTCCAATCTGATAGTGATTAGCTCTGAGGATTATGAAATGTTATCAATGTTGTGAGTTGAAATGAAAGACTTTTTCAAAAATCTATGAAGTGGGGAGGAGTATGCAGATTATTTCGGTTTTGGCATACACTGGGCGTTGCGTTTGGTTGGGGCAACGTTCACCACTTCATGATTTATTCATTTTGAAAAAAAACTCAAAAATAGTTCTATATTTTCTATAGTTTATTAATAATCTTACAGCTTAGTGAGAATAATAAGTAATACAATTTCATTCAAATATTAAACCATAGCACTTTTGTGTAACCATGAATTCTTTCCGCTTGGAAGGCCTAACCACTTAATGTATAGTTTATTTCCTTTCCTCCTCAACACTTTTTCAACTAGGTATACGTCAGGATTTTGCGTTTTCAATAATTCTTCTCCATAAAAACATCCTCTAATCGGGCTCCCATCCATGTCTTCAAGAATATAAGTTATGGGGTATGTTTGGTTAATTTTAACAATTTTGAATAGTTCTGTTGTGTAATTGGCAGTGTAACCCTTTTCGAAAATATTCTTGTACTTGCTTATACGTACAATATCATTCATTCGAAATTTGGAAATACTTTGTTTTCTTCGAGGGATTACTTTGGAACTTTTGAATTTCAGTTTTGTTGCTGGCATAACATCGATTGGTTTCATACCAATTGTACGATGCACCTTATTGTTATATTTGCTTGTTATGATTGAAAGAATATTCAACCATTTGTTGTGTCCCATCGCTGAAAATTCTCTATAAAGCCACGTCTTTATTGTTCGAATTACTCTTTCAGCTATGGCCGCCTTCATGGTGCTGAATGTTGAATAATGGTTGATCTTATATTTTCGCATCAAAAATGAAAAAGAACTATTGAAAAATTCTGATCCTTGATCGCTTTGTAGATGTTTCGGGGAATAGTTGGCTTCTTTCAGCACATCTTCCATTGCATTGGTTACAGCACTACCTGTTTTATTTTTAATCGGCTTCGTCCATAGATATTTCGAGTAGCAATCAATGACCACAAGAACATATCGATATCCTTTGTTATGTTTAGCATAAGGTTGTAATTCGGCAAGATCTATTTGCCACAGATCTGCAAAACCTTTGACGGTGGTGGTTCTTCTGATGAAATTACGTCTTGCCGGCTTATGTAACTCATTGACAACTTGTCGTTTGACATCACTTATTTCATTATCCATCTCCTCGCAATCACTTATTTGTTTTCATTCAGACAAACAATTTGACAATGTTACGGCATCATATAATGAGAACAAACTGATCATTTTTGCTGATGTATTAGATTATTATACCTTCCTCACGTAATTCTTCAATTATGGAAATTATTTCATTATCATGTCCAGTGTGTCCAGCTGACTTTGAAGATATCAATAGCCGCAAACGAGCGACTAACTCCTTGGGTGAATTCCAGTAAACATAATTCGCAGGTTTGGGATCATACATTTTCTGCATTTTCATTCGATGGAACCCTTCACCTTTTTTTGTCCTACTTCTGGTCGTCTGATAATGTGATAAGTTTAGTATAGGTTTAATAACTTCACGGAATTTTTTAGATTTCGGGTGTTTGAAACCATTTCGCAGTAGATGTTGTTTGTAAGGTGCATTTGTTAGCCTCAATATTTTAGCATATGTATGACGAACTTCATCATCATCATCAACTTCAGGTGGGTTTTTCAAAAAAATCATGTTGTATAACCCCAGACTACTTGGGAATTCATGTGTTCGTGTTTTATTTTTGTTCCAAAATAATATATTTCCATCACTGAAACGTACATTGTGACTCCCCATTTTCAGTTTTTGTGTAGTAGGATCTAACCGTATGCCAAATATTCTGTCATAAGCTGCATTCTTAGTTTTGACATTTTCCAAATGTCTTTTCAAAACATCTCCAGTATTGTCTTCAAAATTATCAAATACGGACTTTTCATCTTTTCCGAATTCTTTGATGGTATCTGTCTCACTGTCAACAGATGATAATTCACTACTATATGATGAATTATTTCCCACTGAAGTACTCCTAACTTTTATTGGAGTAGACTGAGAATTCACTTGCTTCATCGAAAACGTCGGCTGTGGTGGCTGTGGTTTCGTGGTAGCAGCAGCTGAAGAAAGAACATTTAATGGCTTCATTATGGGATCATAGAGTTTTTCAAGCGCCATTCGATTTTCAATAAGTCCACTCTTGATAGAGTTAAATTTCTGCCGTACAGCTTCTGTTGTCTCAACAAGTTGGCGTTTCAAATTCAATTCATTGTTTTTATCTTCAACTACTTTATCATTTTTTGTCTTCATTTTGCTTCACAAGAGAGAGAATACACTGAAGTAACCTCTATGCAATTCAGCGATCGATTGAATGCGTATTGTATTATCATGGATATATAAAACTATCGAACCCCATGCGATATCTACCTTCATGCATTTTTCTATCCTTATCAATGACCAAAAATCCATATTGATCCTCCCAACATTTAACACACATCAATTGGAATTGCTTAAATGTTACATCGGGTGACACGTGATCCGAATAAATATGGTGTAGATTCGTTTCATCTTGCTTGAACATTACGATAAAGTTGGTATTATCTCGCACTAACTGTTTGGGCACTCGTGAATATGTTTGAGCAAGATAAAAACAGTCAACATCTTTATGACGTCCCATACAGAAATATGATCTTATAATATCCTGTTTTTCACATATTACATCATCGAAAATGAAAACAGAATTTGGTTTGGCATCGGATGGTTCCACTATTTCTGCATTATTACTGAATGTATAAAATCCCAACCCCTTGATGGGTTCCAATACATTTCGTAGGAATTGATATTTGGGTTGATTGAGTGATTTCGAATAGAGATAAACATTTGTGAATCGCAGTCCTTGTGGATGTGTTAAAAGAGAGATCATGGCATTCGTCTTTCCACAATTCGATGGTCCGATAATGAGTCCTCGAACAGATGATGGAAGTAGTGGACCATGCCGCAACACTTTCTGTCCATTCAATCCACAACCGAATTTTTCATCTAGATTATCTACAGCAAACTTTTCTTTCTGCTTCACAATGCGCATCGTACCGTGGTTGGAGACTATGTAAGCGATGATATGCTGTGAACATTTCATTTAAATGAGTACCATCAAACGATACGGATGTGTTCGTAGTGGATGCAGAAAAAGCGGTCGTGGATTCGTTAATAATTTAATAAACAAATTGCCGTTCGAATTACATTTACCCGGAGGATATCAGTATTGTGGACCCGGTACAAAATTGGAAAAACGTTTAGCCCGCAAAGATCCTGGAATCAATAAATTGGATATTGCATGCAAACAACACGATATTCAATATTTGAATCATCTAACTGATCTCACAGCGAGACATAGAGCAGACAAAGAACTCGAATACGCAGCTTGGAACAGGGTTAAATCGAAGGACGCTGGTATTAAGGAAAGAATAGCTGCCCTACTCGTTACCAACATTATGAAATCAAAGAGACGTTTCGGTATGGGTTGTAGTAGTACTACTGTGAAGACAAAGAAGAGGAATCAACCGAAGAAAAAGAAGAGAAATCAACCGAAGAAGAAGAAAAATAATCTCATAAAAATCGCCTTTGGTTCTGGGGTGGTTCATAAAGTGCGGAATGTACTGAAAAAAGCTGGGGGTGAGCAATTTGTGACGAATAATTTGAAAAAAGCCACCGTAGTGGCATTGCATGCAGCACGTAAATACCTCAAAGCTGCCGGTGGAAAGAAAACGATCCGCACGCCTCGCATAATTCCAATTCCTAAAGTCGGAGGGATTCTACCATTGATACCAATTTTTGCTGGATTGTCTGCGCTCGGAAGTTTAGCTGGTGCTGTTGCAGGCATCACCAGAGCTGTGAATTCAGCAAAAGCAAGCAGAACCGCCCTGATCGAAGCGAATCGTCATAATAGGAAAATGGAAAGTGTGGCATTGGGTAAAAGTGGTAGTGGTATATACCTTAAACCTTACCGTAAAGGACTCGGACTCTATTTGAAACCATACAATCCAAAAAACTAGTTGATTCCCTACCTCGAAAACCTCTCACCGACATCGATCTCACTTATTATGCCAAGAAAATGAAAATTCCATACTTTCGCGGTATTTTCATGCGTGATACATTACCCACTAGAGGTCCACGACACCGCGAGACCGCCATTGTCAATTTAGATGGAATAAGAGGATCGGGAACACATTGGGTGGCATACAGCAAATGTGGGAAAGACATTACATACTTTGATAGTTTTGGAAATCTACCCCCACCAATAGAGTTGATTCAATACTTCCAGAAATGTTCGAAAGTGAAAATTCTATATAACTATGATCGCCAGCAGAAGTTCAACACAGTTTTCTGCGGTCACTTGTGCCTGAAGTTTCTCTCTGAATTATTATAGAATGGATAAAACTCCAGCAATGACTCGAGAGGCTATTAGGACGATGGGATTATCACTCAAAATGTATTCAAAATATCGGACCTTGACAAGAATGGATCGAGTGATGCTTGCAAATATGCCGAAGGAAGTGATACTCGCATGCGCTGCACATGAGATTGCTTCTGTTTGGGAAAAGTTACCTAAAAGTCTACAAGATGATGTTGATATAATGAAATATAGATATTGCAATGACCACCACAATCTTGACGGCGAAAGCGTTTCAGATTCTGATGTGAATGATGGTCCTATACCTCGAAAAATATTCTGCTGTTATTGCAATATAAAGGATATGAATATTGGTGCTAATAAAAATGAAATGGATATTGATGAACCATCTCCGAAAAAGCGTAGGTTGTCCCGAGTGTGTTGTAGACAACAATAAATTGAAGTGAAATCCATAAAATGTATCAGTCATGTCACGGAAGTTCGAACTACAAGCTGTCGGGACGAGTGTCTTGAGTGCAGACTTTTTCCCACCCGTTGAATTGGATAGAAACAGTCGTTATGGATTGGGACTTTTAGGATTCTATGGATGCAACACAGTAAATAATATAACTGAAAAAAACAATGTGATCAGTTTTAGAATCAGTGATATAAGTTCACCAATACTTCAGAAGTACACAATTGAAATTCCATGTGGTGCCTATGAAATAGATGAGATCAATGCAGTTATTCAGAAACATATCATGTTTCGATTGTTTCATGGGAAAAATCAAAACGATACCAATGCAGATGATATATTCTACCTACATGCCAATAATAATACTTTCAAATGTGAGATGCGATCAAAATATGAAATTGATCTAACTCATCCGAATTCCATAGCAAAGATGATGGGTTTTAATTTTGATAGATTTCAACCGAATCAGATACACGAATCCTCACATCCGATAAATATAACAACTGTGAGACTAATCCGCTTAGATTGCAACATTATATCTGGTTCATACATAAACAATGAAGAATCCCACATTCTTTTTTCATTCGATATCGATGTGGAGCCTGGATTCAATCTCACAAAAGAACCACACAAGATTATATATATGCCCATCAGTCCAGAAGGTCGTCAGTTGATTCACAACATCACAGTGCGTATTTTGGATCATAATAATAATCTCATTGATTTTGGAAGTGCAGAAGAGATTGTTATAATTTTGGAATTGAAAAAAATCTAATAACTATTATGGGTTTTTGTTATAATAGACAGAATCGACAAGGATTTGAAAACATTCCACAAATAGCTAAAAAGGAAGGTTCGAATAGAAAAAGGCTCATTCCAAAAGTGTACGCTAAACAGTTAGCACACCACACTGCTCTCTCGCTGAGAGATCTCAAATTTTTGAAATCAATTGGACTGAAAGTAAGGAACAATGGTGCTCGAAACAAATAGTGAAAAGTTGAATATATTTGACGAGCCGATGCTCGATCATTCCCTCACAAGTTTACATGAGCATACATATAAACCATATGGATCACCATTGTTTAGGAATTCAGATGAAATTCGAATTGCAATCAATAATCAAGACGTTATACTTGACATTGCTGAGAGTTTCATTTATATAGAGGGTAAATTCACACCTAAAGATGAAACAAAATTATGTTATCTCTCGAATAATGCAATCGCCTTCCTTTTTGATGAAATTCGCTACGAAATGGGTGGTGAACAAGTTGCTGTGGTCAGGAAGCCGGGGATAACATCTACAATGAAGAATATGATATCATTTGGACAATCGCATGCTAACACTTTATTGACAACTGGATGGGGACTTTCGGAAACTAAACAGGATATCTTGGATACAACTAGTCACGTATTCAGTGGTAAATTACCACTGAAATATTTGATGGGTTTCGCTGAAGATTACAACAAAAGTATCTTGAATGCCAAACAAGAAATGATTTTAATAATCGCTCGATCCTTCAAGAACTCATATATTGGTGAGGTTGATGCTGATTTGGAAATCAATAAAATTGAGTGGAAAATAAGACACATAGTGCCAGAAGATAAGCACAAGCTCAAACTTTTAAATAGAATCAACAAAAGCGGTCTGAATGCTAAAATCAAGTTGGCTTATCGCATGTGGGATCTCTATGAACTTCCATCACTACGTGGCACGTCTTCAGACATATGGGCTATCAAGACAACCAACGCCCTTGAAACACCTCGTTACATCATCATTGGATTCCAAAGCACTACCACTTCTGAAGACAGGACAAAGGACATCACTAAATTCACAACTGCTGATATCAATAACATTCGTGTGTACTTGAACTCTGAAGTATACCCATATGAACGTTGGAATTTGGATTTCGATAAAAAACTCGATACTTCGGCTTATTATGCCTATGAGAACTTTCAACGAAGTTATTATGATAAAGATATGAGTGAACCTCTCATGGACATTGGTCAATTTCGACAAAATCCACTATTCATCATTGATTGTTCACATCAGCCGAATGCCACAAAATCATCAACTATTGATATTAAGCTCGAGTTTGAAACTAGGAAAGTCAACTTCCCAGCCAACACCAAAGTATATGCACTCATTCTGCATGATACATTTTTGACATACAATGCATTGGATGGTTCAGTTCACTGCAGATATTGATGAAGACACACACACACACATTTTTTTCATTTTTCTTTCTTTATTCATGTAAAAGAGAAATAGGTAAATAAAACATGTGTAAAAAATTTTTATGTTTTTTTATTCAAATATCATTAGCTTAGAATTCAAATAGTCTTAGGTATGTACAAACAATCTAATATAACTTCTTCTTCATCTTCATCATAATTTTCTCCTTCTTCGATTTCACTATCATCATCATCCAGTTGGTACTTTTTGATGATGTCTTCAGGTAGGTATGGTAGGAGGCGGTGGAGAAATCTTTTCAGCTCACATTCAATCATTGCGTCGCAGAGGTGATGTAGATCGAAAGAACCATCTGTATATTTCTCGCAGAGATCCACACCCTTTTTGTAGTTCTCGTAATCACGCATACAGTGTTGGATCCTTTCTTCATCATAGCATACGCTCAGGTCATAAATGGTGGCGTGGTGAGCATCCTCGCTCAAAGCACGCAACTCAGAAGTTAACCTTTCAACGGCGGAAGAGATGTCTATGGCTTCGGTCCAGTGTTGACTTGCATACATCATCCACATTTTTCAAAAATGAAGCTATGATCAAAGAGAAATTATTGAAATAAGAATGCTACAAAAATAATCAGTACTACTCACATTAGACTTTTGATGATGTCTCCACCGAAGAGTGTGTTTAACAATGTATGAAAAGTTTTTATATTTTCCTTACAATTATCACCTATAATATAAAAGAATCAGAATTAGAAGATATGACAAGTGGAAATTATATATTACAATTATTCAGTGAGATCAAATTTGACCAACGATCTCGTTTTCATGCCGGCAAAGCTTTGTGGACTCTGACCCAAATATGCTACTGTATATTTACCACCTGATGAATTGATGCATGCTACATCATCATCGGTAAATTGTTCTGAAACGCGTTTTGGCAGCCATGTTTTGAATAATGTATCATTGCTTACATCAAGTAGTATCAATAAAATGGATTTACCAAACCGGGTAGAACAAACTGACATCGTCTTAATTGGGTAAGCTTCATTCAGTGGCAAAGATGATATTACTTTTTGCTCTAACACTTCCATCTCTTGTTTAATTATAGAATTGATTTTTTGTAAATCTACTTTTGGAACTGACATGATGATAATATATATGGAAAATATAAATAATTTTCAATAGAAAAACACACTCACTGATCTCTCTCACTGTGTAGGCACTGAATAACTTCACTACTCTTGCTGACTGCTCGACTGCTAGGTATACAACTTCTGATTTCATATCACCATACCAACTTCTTTTATAATAGATAGTGAACCACCCCCCACCACAGACTTATGAAACATGTATGATACAAAGCCCCCACCATGCGCGAGTTTGCATCGCATCGATAGAGGGCGGAGAGTAAATAGTAGTCGATGAGTCACCGCAGCGTATGGGTGTGTGACGTCAGCGCGGATCCAACCCACCCTATCGAGAGCGAGGGTGGATGCGCATAGCGTCACGCGACCCCTCCTCCCACCACCATCGCAAGGTATACATCACTGGAGAGTAATCAGAGTTCACATATCTGACTGGATCTCCGTGGTGTGCAGACGTGTTGTACCCTCTCTATACTTCGGTATAGATTTGTATGTGTACTCCACACATAAGGGTCATACACAATGGCAGAGTAAGTATACATGAAGGACATGGAAGACATTGAGGTAAGAAAAATAAATTAAGTACTTGGAAAAAGTACTTGTCCGTGTATGAAAAAAAAATCCAAGTCATTATAATCTCAATGTCAAACACAAACCCTGAACACCTCCCAACAATATACATCATGGTCAAGGCTAAGGGCAAGCCCAAGTCCTAGGTCAAGTCCTAGGTCGAGGTCATAGGTCGAGGTCATAGGTCAAGGTCATAGGTCAAGGTCAAGGTCATGGGTCAAGGTCATAGGTCGAGGTCATAGGTCATAGGTCAAGGTCACTGATGACGTCATAGTGGTGGGGGGAGGCCCAGAACCGGCTCAAATCTCCTACTTATTCAACATGTTAAAAGAGCAGACAATCTTCGATCACGTTTTCGGATTCAATTTTGATGCTTTTCGACTTCTGGGCACGCACCAAGGAACCCATGATGGAAATAGTGAATCCCCACTTCACCTACGGCAAGTGAAATAGCATACCTAGAATTAATATGGACTTTGCTACTATACCAATACCGTAAGTCTGCGGAACGCTGGCTCTCTATTAGTACTGAACCATTTTATCGATAGCTGGGCGCATGTTTCCTTTTGAGACAGAAAGGACCTTTAGCGCTCTGATTTGGTTGCAAATGCAAATTTTCATTTTGCTCCAATCTCCATAGGCTACTAAAGTCGTAAGATAGTTATGTGGTAGAGGTTTAGATAGTAGGTGAATATTCTTACCAGGGACGGAACAAAATTGAAAATCTTCAGTACTGAATAATTTTTCTCTAATTTGCGCACTAAAAGGAAAATTTTTGTAATCGGCACGCAAATGTAGAACAAACCATCTTGTATTGAATTTTTTAGTTATTTTCTTTGCAGGGGCATTTTTATCGAGGAGGCTTTCTAAAAAAAGAAATTCTAATATAATTGTTTTTTTTTACTTTCAGATGATCCTATCAGTATTACTCGTCACCATCAGCCTAAACCAGTTCCAGTGCAGGAGGCTGATAGACGACATAGACAACGAAGTGAGTACCAATCCCAGAGCAAATTTACAGCCTGTTAATCCTAAACAATGGGTGAAAATCAGCACCGCACCCGCTTCGATAATAAACAAGAAAGTCGGAGCTCATCTGGAATTGCACTGCGTAGCCATGGGTTCGCCGCCGCCCACGATCCAGTGGTACAAAATGAATAGAAGGATAACTGAGGTGAGATAATGGTACTTCTTGACTTGTTTCTTTGCTTGAACACTGAAAGTACACGGTGCTAATTTTACCAGTAAGGTTGACTACGTCAGGGTATAACTGGGCTCATTATTCACTATCGATTTTGGTGGACTTTTCGATGTTTCATGGAGTAATCGATTCACCAGCAACCATAGACAGATTATTCGTTTGCGACATCACTGACGGCCGCTTCCTGAGCTCCAAATGATCCCCTATCCTCTGGTGTACGTGACCAGGGGCAGCACGTCCGGGAGCAAAGCCCCCCCCCCTTGTTCTTCCAAATCATCCATGAAAGATATTTTGTTATCTAACCCTCAATACGAGAAAATATATTTGAATATACTCGTTAAATGCCCCCCACTTTTCTGACCTAAGCTCAGTCCCGGTACGTAACGTGCACACATTATTGAAGGCTGAAAAAAAACGCTCTCTTCATGCCGTTTGTCCTTCATTCGATCATTCGTTTTTCCGTGGATGTCGGGTTCACTTCCTAGAATCGTCCATTTGCCATAAAATTTAACTGGAATAGAGCACTGTCAGTGACGTAATATGACACTTGCGGAACAATGTCATAGGGGGACAAACAAACCAAACTGAACAAAAACAAACCCAATGAACCCATTTTCCATAAGTCTACGTGAATCTTTCTGGACAATTTTCTGCTAAAAGTTATTTCCTAGGAAAAATTTCTTTGCATCAATGTGATAATTAATTCATCAAATGTTAAATGCTTATTTGTCCCCCCATGACCGCCATGTTGTGACGTCAGCTGACAGTGCTCTATTGTCTTTGTGACTATACACTTGATCAACTTATTGTTGAAGTATTTAAAAAAAATGAAAATGATTGGCTTGATCCTAGGGCAAAGCAAAATACTTTGAAATCATTCAATGCTGTCAAAAAAGATAACGTTACCCACGAAATTCATTCTGACAGCTCACTCACAGGGTAATAGAGATGGGCAAATATTATATTCCTTGTCAAAGAGTGCGTTTACCATTATTTACAAACAAAATTTAAGCAAACCCTTATATAGACCTCTTCGGGTACAGTATCAACGCAAAACGCTCACATGGTTTTTTGTCGAAAAGATCCGAGGGATTTGAACTTTTTGCTTTCTCCTCGAATTCATTCAAAAAATCATAAAAGACTAAGCAGATGCTATAATCTTGATACCAACCTTGCCTTGATGACGTTTGAACGCAAAGTATATAAACTTGGGCCTTAAATACACCAGAACCTAACCTAGGTGTGTTATCTTATCATCTCCTTTCAGGACTATTCGTCCACTGCAAAAGGCCCTTTTTCTGGTGGTCCTGGATTGGGATTCCACGTACAGTAAAATTATATATTGTCGACAGTTATGTCTCTTCCATAAATTCAACCATAATATCATCTCATTTATTCGATGAAAAGTAGAATTAAACGTTACACGCTTCAGATATTCCTATCTGATATTCTAGTGCTATCCTTGCCATTTTTCAATTGATTGTGCTACTAACTTTTCAAAAGTATTTTATACGAGACCATCACAATCTATTTCTGTTTCTAATTGATATTGTTCATCAACATTTACTGTCTTTAAGTAGTATTCCATGAAGACTTTAGAAGACAATATTACACACAGGAGTCAGGATAGATTCTTGGAACCCAGTGGCATAGCCGCTTCACGGAGGGCTAGTATAAACAGTCTCATACATACTATCATCTTGTAATTTGAATTGCCAAATCGTTCAAACTTTCAAAGATATCGCGGGGGTTAGGTCCCCTGCCCCCCTGTCCCTAGCTACGCCACTGTTGGAACCATGTCTATCATCACCTACAAATTTTGTGCTAAGGATATGAATATCTTCTTCGCGGTAGTTATAGTTGTTAGTTTCATGAAAAACCAGTTGTTCCGTTTTATTTTTCTAGGATATATAATTTTGATTAGGACTACACCTCAAATCTGCATAGGCAGAGATTTGTTGTCAAATATCAATTATTACTTTAATTCATTAAATAATAATCCATATCCAGGCTACATTTATCTTCCTTACTTACGTTTAATCGAGCGTTTAATTGAAGATTGGCAACAATAAACAATTCCAAAAAAACAGAATTGAAAAAGTTCTAAATTTGTTTTTTTTACAACTCCATCAAATGTGAAACTTTTTTCAGAACGAAAGTTTCGAAACAAACATCATCAACCAAGGACAAGCGTTAGCCGAAGTAGGCTCGAGATTGGTGATAAACCATCTGTTGCCACTGCATCAAGATGTCTACAGATGTGTTGCAGAAGCGGGAACTCACGTAGCCACGGCAGCGAGTAAAGTAATCGTCTCCAACAAAGATGGAACGGAAATGAATTTCACGCAACTACTCAATGCCAGGATTCTCGGAGCTCACCATTTGCCTAGAGTAACATTTTGGGCGTTGACATACATGGATGTCATTGGTGAGTAAATGTACCATCTCGTTATTTTCAGTGATATGAAACTGGTTTGTGTTTTAATAAATCAAGCTATCAATTATGTAATAAGCACCGTTTTTAGAAAAAATGAAGGAACAAAATTGATGTATTGAGATTGAGATGAGTATAAGTACCTTCCTGATATAGGTGTATGAATTTTTTTTATAAGCCATGCAAATAGTTTCAAAATTGGCATCAGTAATTATCAGTTTGAGTAGGCACGACGACAGCAGTATTTGTTCTTTATAACGCAAACCCATTCAGCTACAGTACATTTAAAAATAGTTTATTATTGAGGCATCAGAAAACTCAATGCATGTATTTCTTGTTTTATAGGAACTGATGTTATTTTACCTTGCAAATATGTGGGAAACCCAAGGCCCGAAGTCACTTGGTACGACTCAGATGACAAGATAATTGAAAACGACGAAAAGTATTCAACGTCCCAAGATGGTGAACTCAGGATAAGGTCCATAGAATGGTCAGATATGGGAAGCTATACTTGCATGGTCAAAAATTCCGTCGGAGAAGATTCTATAGAAACGTTTTTATATCCGATGCAGGTTTGTACAGTTTTACTAACTTTTATTCTCGAATTTTTGGTCTTCTTTCTACGAAAGCGCTGAACTGACATGATGAAAAAAAATATTAAAGAGTTTAAACAGTTTCAATGTATAATGTATAATTGTCAGATCAAATTGGCAATTATACATAACTATCACATATACATAATTGCCAGTTCGAACTGACAATTATACGTAATTGCTGTACTGATAATGATCACCATCGGGTGGCTCTATTTTTACTGTGTGCCGCTGCATGAAGATCCTCTTGGGTTAGCTCTGTTGGCACCAGATAGTTTCTCCTCAGTCCTGTTTTCCACCAATCTTGCTGGTCTTCTGTTGTTCGCAATCCCTTTTACGCCACCAGTTTTGTAATATAGCAATAGTCAAGTATATAAATATACAAACAGATATATATATATATATATATATATATATATATATATATATACATATAAACAAATGAACGTAGGACAGAAGCATATCCTCGATGGTCTATGTAGCTCCATTAGCATATCCCGCTTATTTCCGTGGATCATTACTGGCCAGTACTGGCCCCCAATGCCCACAATCATAACTCCTGTGGTTGAGAATGGTTAGTCTTTTTTCTTGTGGTTCCTCCTCAGCTGTAATCTACCAGCTCGCGGGACCCATCTCTTCAAGGCTATTTATAAGTCATCAAATGACCATCAGGTACAGACTACCCGACGCAAATTCACAGCTGAACTACGAGGTGTAATGATCAAAGTGGAGTCTTTTTCAGTATCCCAATTGTTTGAAACCAAAGTTTGTACATTTTCCAGCTGGCAATCATCTGTCGATGGATCCCCATGTCCTCCACATATACCTGGAGTCTGCTTGATTCATTTGAATACTGTACTCAGGTCTGTTACTTTCGATTTGAAATTAACCGATTTCAGGTAAGAGCGGAAGTCGGCCGACACCCCAGAAATTGGGTTAGGGTAAGGGCGCTAAGAGGTCCCTGCAGGGAGGCTCGCTGATAGCTACGTCACTGTGTCTTTCGCCTGGTATCAGCGATAACTGACTTCCAAGATTTCTTGAATGTCATCTATTTCTTGGGTCCTCCCAAAAAATCCTTGGAAACTAGTTGTATTCAATGACCCCACTTCTGAAACTGACATCGCATATTGAGTGTCCGTGATACCTTTAAGATATTCTAGTATAATAGTAATAATCATTTGATATAATATGCAGTTTCTGGAATAAATACAATTACAATAAATTAATACTTTTCATTTGTTTCAGGAATCTCGAAAGTAATCAACGAATGAGGAAAATTCTCAAACCCAAATCTGATTCTAGTCAAATTTTCTTAAGCATTCCAAGGAACGAGAAGCTTGGATACTGATATTTTTTAATTAATTTATGAACTAGTATTTATATTTTAGGTATTAATAGTTTAATAAATTATGTACTTATTTATATTGATGTATAAAAGTGAAATTATATTATAAATGTGATTAAAAACATTTAGAAGAAAGTAATTTTGTATTCAGTGTATCAAAAGTAGCCTATCCATTCATAAGTTACGTGAAAAAACTCATCCCTTCCGCAAATAATGGAAGGCGATTTTTTGTGATTTCACTTCATGGTCGTCTTTCACGTACCTAACTGGTTGATGATGTAGGTGATTGAAGTACATTGCATCCAGGAATTTTGTTTTTCTGAAATCGCTCAAGAATGCGTACTTTCTTGGAGCAACTTCAGACCCCAAAATACGCTAATCTAGTATTTTAGTCGGACTTTCCCGTATCGAAAACGGTCCGGGAAAATTTTTGCCGGCGTCTCGACAATAATGACCAATCAAAAATTGTTACGCATTTATAAAAATTTCTTAATTTATGATAAGAAAAATAGTATGTGTACCTCGTAGTAAAACCACATTTCCAATGACAATTCACATTGTCGACTGGGAATGTAATGCTTTTACTACTAGATACACAACATAGGGGCCCCAAGATGGATTTTCTTATCATGAAGTCAAATAATTTTTCAATAAAATTCCCCCCAACTTTTAAAATATTCCAAATATTTATTGAAGAAAATTCGATTTCACTCGACGAGCGTTTCGTCAACAAAGTTAGCATCCTCAGAAGCTGACAGATTTTAGCTAAAATCAACGGTAGTTTCTTTCTTTCTTGAATTGTATTCACACCAATGGTTCTAAATATTCATTTATTCAAATTTTTATTGTTGGCCCCGTTTTCAATTTTCAGAACATTCTTTAATTTCCGAATAGTGTACCATAATTATAGCAATAGGGTCGATTCATGGGTCAAAATGAGTTTACTGTAGACCAAATATTATTATCTGATATTTTCAGTTTAGTATGCTGTCTATCAATACATTATTTCCACGTATTTTCGCTTGAACAACATATGGTCTGAATGTAATTTATGCTCAAAAGAACATTGTGTTCTGTACATGAAGAGCTCATTCAACACCAATAATATTTATTTCAAATTTCATTTTGTCCTGTGCTCCACACAAATAATTTTTTGTTGCTGGTTGCAATTTCCTATTTAAATTCATTCAGGGCCGGTGCTTTCTTACGTATACAATGGAAATTTTAGTCCAAATTTCACTTAGTTTTCCATTTCTATTGGTGGTGAGAGCACACGGTAATTGGGCGTAGTCGTAGTCATTAGAATTGAAAGAATATTCAGAAGAGATCATAAAAAAAAATATGAAGTGAGCCTATTACCAGCAAGTGATGCTACATATTATATTGAAGTTCTCCATCTAGACAATTTATTGACGACTAACAGCAATTAAGAACACAGAGGCATGACACCCTGTATGAGTGTAAAAAAACTTGTGTATTAGGAAATAATTCGTCAACTTCCTCTGCGAGTAGAAAGAGGAAACCAAGGACTATTCTGAAATTGAAGACTCGACATTCTATATTATTATACACTCAGTAATTGCTGGAATATCTAATCGGTTTTCAGTCATCAAAGCTATCAACTGCTATTTTTCCTCCTTATTCCCATTTTATTCAAATGTTTGAAGAAGATATTCAAATTTCGTCAAACAGGTAAATATGCTTGGAATGTAACAAGTGAATCATAAACAAATAATTCATCACATCCATGCAAAAAAAAATTAACTTGCCCCTTCCTCAATGAAATTACTAGGTAAATGCAATTACAACGGAAAACTAGATAAGTACCCTTTTTCTAACGTTTATGTAGCCTCAAAATAATTGTGTAGCTTACAACTTTCTGTATAGCTCTCCAGCATACTTTTATTTTAAATGTTAAAGAATATTTTTAAATTACATATGAATTAAAACACAAGATCCCATGCATATTTTCCCTCATATCCACACCCCTTTAAGATGAAGGAAAATGTCCCCAGGCCCAAAATTTCTCTCTAAGAGCCTAGCTGTTTGAGCAGACAACCTAATCGCCATGGTTGTATTCTTTATGTCTTTATAAACCTTTATTTATTCAACAAAATCAATCATTGACAGATTCCAAGTATTTCGAAATTATTGCCAAAATGTCTGAAGAGTTTTGTTAGGTAGTTACTTAACAATACATCAATGATTTGATACCAGGAGATGCTTCATTCTCATCAACACTTGATGTTCATACATTAAAAGAAGGTATGTTTCAACCTACAGCTGAAACTTGAAAAAAAATATATTAAAATTATTTTCTTATTTCAATACACGAAAATTTTCTTTTAAATTAAACACATTTCATTCACTAATTATTCCTGTACTTATTACAAAACTTACAGATATAGACAATTTTTGTAGAAAAGATCAAATTTTCAAATGAAATCATAAAAAACTACATAATTGTCCTCATTGGAAAAAATAAGAAAATATTACGCATTTTTATCCCACATCAGATCGCTTCACCAAATTTTCAATAACTTGTTTGCTACCTCTAATGCCAAATGGTGACTAAATGCCACCAAAGCCATTGGGCAAAACGATCACCCCTCCAATGAATTGTGTTTCATTTTGTCTAGAATTAATCTAAATATCATAAATCATCGACAGTGAACAAGTTGATTTTCAATTGGAAAGAAATTATGACTGTTTCCATGATTTTTTTCAGCTGGCATACAAACATAAATGAAAATAAATATTTAAATAACCATTTTTTATTTGAAATACTTTTCCCTTTAGGAACCAAAATTTCTGAATGTCAGTCTTAATAATAATAAAACCTTAAAAAATAAAATAAAATCTAAGTACATTATATAAATTAATTATTTACAATAAATTTTATACAGTGAACTACTATAATTATGTACAATGCTTATGAATTAAATTAATGAATGAACACAACAAACAATAACGAGTGTCAATAAAAAAGTTTCGTGCAGTGCATACAAAATTATTTATAATTTCAAAGAATAATTTGATTTGAATAAGGTATACAATATGTCCTACTCAGTAAACATGAAGCAAATTTCACTGGTCTAACGAATCACAACTGTACATTTTGTTTATTTAATAAAACCTTAACAAGAGAAAGCCAAGAAAGTTGGACACATTGTATAACATAAAAAACTTTCCAAAATAATCCATTTAATAGAATGTTGATGCCCAATGAGCATAAGAATTTGATAACATCCATAAGCAAAAAAATGTTTTAGCAACAAAAGATAATTTCAAACTAAAAACTAACGAAAAATTTCCATTCACACACCGTTTTTTCATTTTTGAGGCGATTCATCAGATTTAACTTACTCAAACTAAATCACAATTATTTCAAGACATATACTGGCCCGATAATTAGTCAATATGAATCTAATTTCAACGAGAGATTCCTCAACTCTAATAAATTCATAAATGTTTTTCTAACTGCACAAACATGAAAGTTTACTATAATATTTTTTTTCATCAAACTTTGTGCTGAGAGATAAAATTGAGAGAAATAATCACGTATTAATATTAATACATAATTGAATTTGAAATACAGATATGTTTACAAAATTTCGAATGTTCAATTTCAAAAGTTACAGTCAAATTCAAATTACCGAGAAAACTGAAGCAGTTTCCTATTAGATTTCCAAATGTTATCAGGTATTATTACTTTTGTAGAATTTAAAGTCTTCTGAAGCTTTCTTGAGTGGAACCACTCCTCAATTCCATTGTCATACCTATTCAATTGTTCACAAAATATGTCTAAATTAATAGGAGTTCTATTTTATCTGCTAGTTATTAGGCATATTGATAAAAAGGTAGTCAAATAAGAGGATGATCAAAAGATTTTACATTTTAGATATTCGATGTTAGGTTACTAGGTTGATCCTCTGCTGCATCCAATATGGTTTATTGAGGCTCACTCTAAGAACCAAGCTTCTTTCGATAACGCTAGTTTGTTGATAAATCCAATTACAGGAAGACGAAAGTACTAAATTTTTCACCAACTAATGAGAATGTTGTCCTACTATAGTTGAGTTATTTCCCAAATATAAAATTGATTTAAAATTCATTAGGAATAAATAGTGATGTATTTCAGTGATTTTATTTTTAATTTGCTGTTGTTTTTTAATATCGATTTTTTAAGGCAAAATCAGAATTAATTAACCTTCCAAAGTGAGAAATTGATTTTTACAGAGCAATGTTGAAATAACTATTAAGAAATCAGATTTAACTTGCAACTATTTTGATTTGGTAATACTCAATATTTCTGACCGTTCATTGAAGAAAAAACCTGAATGATAAAATAAAAAAAAAAAGTTTGTGTTATAAGCAAAAAACCGCAAAAAATGAGATTTTAACCTTTCTTGCATTTTTTCAATGTTGGGTCACGAAAATTTATCAGCAAACCTCAGAATCGGAAAGGATCTTGTGTTCTCACCATTGTTAGGTTATATTTTTGTTGGCAATTTAATATTTTATTTTAATGCGTTCCTTCAACATATTTGTCGATAATTTGAAGTTTACATTTTTGACTGATTGTAACCATACTAAATAAAAATAAAATTATTCAAATTTAAGAGTATATGTGAAAAACATAAACATCCCAAGTACGTTGTGCCTTTATGATATTCAGAGAACAAAATGAAATAGTACCCATTTAGCTGATTGGTGAAGCAAGTGAAGAGCCTGGAAATGTCAAGCACTTGATTCACAAGCTTCACTCATTCTTAGTACAAACCTGGCACAAGAATTTTTTAATAGCAATATCCAGTAATCAGCTCCATGAGTGCTTCAAACTGTTCAGGTGCCAATCCTAGCAAGGAAAAGTATGCTTGTTTTCAATGCAACAAAGTGATACTGTAAGTTTATTCGGATCATTCTGCAATCGATGTAGAAAATGGAACATCAAAAATCCTTCAGCCACATTTTGGGTACAATTATGTAACTGTTACTATTATTTTATGAAAAAACAGCTTGTGAATAATTCTAAAACATGGAGGGAAAATTTAGGCTGGGCAAAACAACGTATGCTAACAAATAAATAACTAATATAAATAACTCTGCAGCTCTCTTGAAATCATCACAATGTTTATAAGTTTCGAGTCCTGGGATAGGCAGTTGATTTTTTATATTAATTTTAATTCAAATTTTTTTCCTTCCCATGCTGAGATTAAAATCGAATAAAAAAAATTGAACCAACTGAAAATTTGTCTTCATACATCTTTCACAAACAAGTACTTTTCCACCCAATTCAGAATAATATTTTTCATTCAGTTATTTTCGTTAGTTTGAGATTTCAAAAAGGAAAAGTGAAATATCATAAAATATCACTCAAATTGAGATTATCAATCTCACTATACAAAATTTCGAAAATTTTCAAGAATTCACCTAATATTTCTTTTTTCTGAAATTAATCAATGACTAATTCAACTTTATTGTTTGTTTACTTATTGAGTTCAATTGACCAATATTTACTCAAAAGTTTCGCTTGGGGTGATTTTGGCATTGTTGAAATCTATGAAATGACCTGTTTGGTTGAAATGAGTTGGTATTAGATTTTTACTGAAAGAGAGTGTTGATAGGCTTAGTATTGAATCTATTTGTATGCTTCCCCTATATCGGTAAAAAGTGTCCCCGCTTCTATGTAGTGTGACAAAATAAGGATGGGATAGCATTAGGATCTCGGAAAAAGTTGGAGTTACAATATTGGTTAAATTAGGGGAAAACTGAACAATCCAATTATATGGAGTTTGTGAAAGTGGGGTATCTTTTTCGGATTCTTAGATATTTTTATTTTCGATATTGTTTTAACTGTTTTCTGAAATAATTTTGAAATACATACACTTTTTGAGCTTAACAAGACGACGTTTACAGATTTTTAGATTTTTACCATGACGTTTCGTTTCCGAGGAACCACCTTCAACTTTTTTTTTAACACGGCCGTTATTTTTATAATAAATTTTAAAGCTATTTTGTATTCTGAAGTGGGTCATATATCACATATGACAGGTAACACCAGAATCTAGGTAAAAACTTTCATCACTACCTGCTGTCATTTCACTATCGATTGCAGCATAAGCATGTCTTGTTTCCTGCTTGGATGTGGATGGTTTTGTATGAGATGACAGTTCTTTATGATATCTTTTATTCCCCCTGCAAAAGATTTTCAATGACAAAATCCAGCAGCAATATTTTAGCACTATTTTCCATAGCTATAGGTAACGAATCATAATCGTCTGTAAGATTTGATGATAGTTTGAACGCTATAAAGTCATCGCTGACTTATCTGCTAAAACCTTTTAATCCTGTTTGGATTTCCTACATTTTGTTGATGTAGTCTTCCATTTTATTAAAATCACTCAGCTTGTTTTGAATAAAGCTGACGATCTAGTATGATCTACCGCCAGAGTCCAGTACTTTCGAATGCTTTTTCTAACTTAGTCCACTTACTTCTTTAGTGCTATTCGCAATTTTCATGCGAACGTAGATGTTGAGGACTTTCGCTGTTTTAAAGATAGAGAAAAATATATGTTTCTGTATAAAACATATGTCACATTTGGCAATTATAAAAACTGTTTAGAACATTTTGCAAAGGTGCCATGATATCATAAAATAATAAGTACTGTATTATTTCATTCGTAATTTTTTAAATTAGTTTTGAATTCAATGTTTTTTCAACTTTCTAGTTGATATGAGAAAGTTTATATTTGAAGACTGTATCCAGATTATATTATTATTCATTCATGTCGGAAGTTAGTTGGGATTGGGATCAGTAAATATTGAGGAAAAAACTATTGTCTTTTTGTCGACGTTTCGAAGTTAATTACATTCATCCTCGATGCTCTGCAACAATGGTTTCTCATGAAATTGTTGTTTTTTGTATACTTGTCACGATGTATCAAGTATTATAAATTCCGATTATTTTGAAATGTTTGAAAAGTAAATAATAAATATATTCCTTTAACGAAACAAGCTGAACACTGTGTTAAAAATCCATGATTAGAAAGAAATTTAAAATTAAAAAAAAATTATAAAAAAATATACAACTATTATAGGATTTGCATATTGATAAGAGAACAGGTGGTACTTACAATAATGATAATGGTAAAACTTTACCTCTGCCTTTGACCAATCAAATTGAAATAAGCAGTATTTAATCCATCTATATCTTTTCTGGTAATTTACGATGTTATGTTTGAGAATTTGGAACATATCACATATGAATCTTTTGGAAAGATATGGTTGAACATCTAGAATAACTGGGTTTGTGAAATCAAAATTATGATTATTTTCTCTAGCATGCTCGGCTAGAAGAGTAGGGTTTATAATATTGAGTTTTTTAGTATCTCTCTCATGTTCAGACATTCGTTTCTTCAAGTACCTTCCAGCTTGTCCCACATAGCATTTGTTACAGTAATTGCAATTTATTTTATAGATAACATTAGAATATAACTCTAAAAGGTTTTTTCTTTCTGTCGTGAAAAAAACCTTTTTTCGATAGTGTTATCATTTAATTTTTTTAGTATTACTGTTATCATTATCTGTCAAAAATCTCTCGGAAAGAATTGCAACAGTTTTCTCTTCGGAAATAACTACTTTTCGTGAGTACTTTCCACACATTTTAAAATAATAGTAATTTATAATACGTAATACAAGTTAAACAAACAAACAATTCCATGAGAAACCATTGTTACATTTACTGTTCCCAATCCCAACTAACCTCCGACACAAATATTTACTGGATCACCAACTTATCAGAGTATTTATTCAATTATATTTTTTCTTTAAAATAAAATCAAATAAAGTGAAAATTATCAAAAAATGTGAATAATATACATCTTAATAAATAATATTCATCTTCCGTTGAATATAAATGTTGAAAAAGTTTCAGCCCTCAAATTGTGATCCCTTCAAATCACCAGTCCTCAGTAACTAAAGTACCTTCTCCCCAGCCATTACTGTTGAATCAGATGCCTACAATGCTTACTGCACCAGGTGTATAGTTCATAATACGGCTTCAAACAGCTACAAAGCTACAGCCCTAAATGCAGACCGCAACTGAAACTCCTCAGGGACTTACTTTATAACCAAGTGGGCAGTAATTACAAATCCAGCCCCCAAGATCGCAGCCCATGGTTTTTGTTTTGATTAACTGAATGCAGCTAGCTCCTTTGACCATAACTCATGTCACCCAAGTAAGTTGTTTATTTTGAAGAATGCAATATAACAACAGAGCCGTATGATGAAGGTTCCTCGGAAACGAAACGTCGTAATAAAAATATGTAAACTTCATCGCATAAAGCTCAAAAAGTAACAATAAAAATGTGTATATTTATGTCTTTTAAAATAACGTCAGAAATAAATAAAAATCAATATCGAAAATAATACCCTATTCAAAATATCTCGGAATATGAAAAAGATAGCCCACTTTTGCAAACTCCATATAAAAGGACTTTGGATTGTGTAACTTTTCTAATTTTTACCAACAACTCCAACCGTTTTCTTCGAGATCCTAATGCTATCCCATCCTTATCTTTAGCCCAAGATCCAGGGCTTTTAACCTGACACTAAAATCAATAAAAATGATTTTTGCCAATCATGCAAGTCTGCACGCGAGCACCTATGGAAAGTGGGGAAATTTCCGTGGAAAACTCGGAAAATCGTTTCTATCAATAACTTGGAAGGGGTTGAAAATTTTGATATAATGTACGGAACAAAGGGAAAATCTTCATAAAAAAGGTTTTCAAATATTTTTTACGAAAATAGCATTTACCCAAATGCCCGACTGAAATCTCTGTATCTCCCTGGTTTGTGGTCGAAATTTTAGAAACTAAATGGCATTTTGAAGGAAAATATTTCAACAATTAGCATATATAGCTGGCGGGAGTCAGTTGAAGTGGTTGTATTTGATATTCAAAAATGAAACAATGATCTTTGATAAATAAAACAATGAGTTTTCTCAAAGATTCAGTAGGTCAACTTTGAACAAATCAGATATAACATTCATTCTCAATTTATCTTGTGCCTAACTGAATCAAGTTTTTCTGTACCAGCTGTTTTTAAGTTCGCTCAATTTTCATTTTACAATCAACGTAAAAATATCGAAGTTTTCAGTTTTCATTAATCATTTTCTATCTTTTCAGGAAATTTCACGAACTAAAAAACTTGATTTATATAATAATAATAATAATGTTTATTCAAAATTCTGAAAAATATGTACAATTTGTAAAAAAGTGAATAAACGATTCAATTAAAAATTACTCTTATTTAAAGTACTGTATCGTCTACCATATGACACTCCAACAAATCAACTTTATTTGATGACGAACACATTTTCTTTAGAAGAGCATCATGCAATGGATACTCTCAAAATATCACATCTTATTATTAATAAAATGATTAAATCTAATTTTAAATCAACCCAGAAATTCAGAAATTCAAAATTACAATACAAGACAACATAACTTGTTCCATCTTGATTATGCAAACTCGGTAATTGGCCAGAAAAGATTTACGTATGAAGCACTTTTTTTTTGTATAGAATGTATAAATACAAAAAGGTTCATGAACAGTCTCATACCTGTTTGATTGTTCATGATAGTCCTTGCATACAAATCATATAAGCATATAAATATACCCTTTTATAATGTTATAAAGTTACTTCAAAAAAATTATACTCGCGAAGTTAAAAACTTGTTACGAGAAAATAACAGGTAAGAACTATATAAACATACATATATATATACATATATACATATGTTTTGTAAATTTTAGAAATAGAATAAAATGATAATAAAAAGGCAAATTGACTGAGTTAATTGAAGTGAAAGATATCATGAAATATAAATTGCGAATGAATGTTATATCTGATTTGCCAGCTTGTTAAGCTAATTCAATAGGAAACGTAAGAAATTAGTAAAATTATATTATTTATTTATCAAAATTTAATTTCACCTTCGAAATCAAATCCAACCACTTCTACCAACACCCGCCAGCTATACAGTGTGACACATTTAAGATGGAAGCACCCTTATAAAACTTACATTTTTCAACAGATTGAAATATATTTTTTTTCGTTAGGTAGACATTCAAAAGGTCTACTGGGACTTTCATGAATAAATTTACATTTTCAGGGCTATCTATTCTTATTTTCAAAGTCAAAAATCTAAAAAAATTACTAGAAAAAATCTGACTACACTGTATTTGCGACATTTTCAAATGGTTCATATGTGAATTACATTGAAATTGGTGAATAAATAAGAAAGTTATAGGGGAATAAAATTTGAGAAATATGCTATTTAATCAACCCACCACTTCTATTACAAAACTTTTATTACAACATTGACTACACCACTGGATTCAGGAGGTCTCGAAATTATCACTGACCAGAATTTCATCGAAATCTGTTGAAAAAATAAAAAACTATGAGTTAAAATTACAATGTAATTTCCTTCAATTCGAATCATTTACACATTTTTCAAATTTTATTATTTTATGATTTCCATATTCATTAACAGATTTTGATGAAATTGTGACCAGTGATATTTCGAAACTTTCTGAATCCACTTTATTCGGAATTTTGATAAAAGTTCTGAAATTAAATTATTGCGTCAATTTAACAGCATATTTTTCAAATTTCATTTCGCTATATCTTTTTTAGAGATTGATGCATTTCTACGTTATTTACATATTATTATTATATTATTACATAGTCAGATTTGTCCTAAAAAAATCACTAGAATTCTTTTTAGATTTTTGACCTTGAGAAATAAGATTAGTTGGCCCTGGAAATGGAGCTTTTGAAATTTGGTGCCCTAGTGGACTTTTCAAATGTATACCTAACGAAAACAAAAAAAAAATCATTCCAATCCGTTGAGAAATGTAAGTTTTATAAAGGTGCTTCCAACTTTAATGGGTCATACTGTATATGACAATTGCTGAAGGATTTTTCTTTAAAATACCGTTTAGTTTATGAATTTTCGACCAAAAACAAGGGAGATACAGAGATTTTAGTCTACCATTTTGTTTTGTTTTGTTCCTATTCATTATAAAGAAATTTCCAACCCCTTTCAAGTTATTGATTTCCGAGCTTTCCCGAGAATTTTCCCCACTTTCCATAGCGTGCAAAAGTCTCAAAAAACTGCCCGTGTGATAAAAATAATTTATATTGGATTTATTGTCAGGTTGTAGTAACATTTCAACTACAACACCTAGATTACTTGGACACACTGTACAGAGGAAACATACAAACAATCCATTTCCGAGCCTATCAACATCAACACCAGATCCTCCTGAGTACAACATTTCATCCAAACTGGTCAATTTATAGGTTTGCCAAAAATTGTTATATTGAAAAAAATTGAACTGAGTTTCAAATATATAAAAAAAGTTTATCAATTTGTCATATTGGGGCTAAATAAAAATCTGTCTGAAAAACATCGTTTTTACGAGTTGGTTGGAAAGTTACAAGGCATATTGTGACCCCAACATTTCATCAGACATCGACTCAGGAAGTAGGCAGATTGAGGCAGTCAAAGCTCTTGGAAAAAGGTTTTACACGGAAGTTGAAACGACAAGGTTTTAACTTTCAAAGCCGTTCTACCCCCAAGAACTTAGTAAATATCATCAACACATACAGTGTCCTTCAAAGAGTTGGAATCAAAAAGTGTTAAAGACAAAACTTTTCAAATTTTACACATTTTACTCATACTTTCTGTCATTCTTTATGTTAAAGAAATTTTCAATGAATAAAAAAAAATAAACTTGAAACTGTTACTCAATATCAATGAAAACATGTTTTTTTTTCTGATGCAAAGTTGATGTATCGTTAAGCATTTAGGATAGAAATTTATTTTAATCAATTATCTAACCAAATTTTAGGACTTTTTACACAACAAATTTGAAAGTCCTAAAAATTAGTTAGCTTTGTAAAGTAGTTCTAAATCATTCTGGTACTAAAAAAAATCGATTAAAATAACTCTTAATTCTAAATGGTTAATGATTTTTTTTTTTAAAGAAACAACTTTTCTTCCTATCATGTAACGAAAGTTACCTCGTCAGAGTAGGCCATTTTTCATCTTTTTCAACATCACTTAAAGCTCAAGTCGAATTTCAAAATAAATTATCATATAATGTTTTTCCCATATCATGCCAAATCTTTGAAGAACACTGTATATAAATGTACACAAATTTATAGCAGAATTTCATTAATATGTTCAAATTTGTAATATGGGAGGAGTTATTTCTATGAACCAGTCAGAATATAAAAAACAGCACGTGTTTATTTTTTCACTACCAATATTAGGCCAACAGTATCAACCAAGAAACACACCAGGACTCAAAGAAACTTACTACAGCACCTAAACATGACGTCATGACAAAATACTATCCAAATCTATAGGAGTATTGTGCTGCAAATTCAAAATGGAATCTATAGCTGACTGCACCTGCTCATCTATGCTGTTATTTTCCGGCTCGTTTTCCTCGTGCGAGGAATAACTGCTATTCTGAGCAGTCTCATACCCGCACGATTGACTCGCTTTAGACTGAGTATAAATTGTACTCTGCACACTAGTTATAACACTTTGTACACTACTTCCACTAGGTATATGTACATCTAAGGGTTTTTTATGGTGTTTATCTACACGAAACCGTTTCAACGTCTCTAATCGAGAATCACTACTGGAGGAACGCTTAGCTTGATTCAATGTCTGTAAGTGAGAGTGTTGCACGTTCTGTGGAGGTAAACATCCCAATTCTCTTTGAATGCACGCCCATTCGTCATAATCTTCGGCTGTAGGCTCCGAACTTCGGGCTACGTTGGGAATATTGAGACCACTGGCGGATTCGACAGGTTGTGGGAGCTCACTTGTGGACGCTGGAATGTTCATTATCTCATTCTCATAATCCTGACGTAACTTCATAAGCGACTGTTGCTCATCAGACAAGAACATTCTGTCTAGCACCATAAGTTCAGATGTTCGCACCTGCCTCTGTGGATATAAAAAAAAAATATAGTTTGATATCTCATTAAATATTGTTAATAGAAAATGAAATTGTGACTGAGAGAAGAATGTATTTATACACAGGTTATATATAATATGTCATTATTAAAAAGCGGAGATATTGATATTAGAGACTAAATATATGCAAATCAAATATTGACTTACCATACTTTCTTTCATCAACAAATACTTGTATTTATCCTTCATTTTGGCAAATTTTCCTATAAAATGTTGAGCTGTTAATTCAAAAATTTCATCTGCTTTATCCAAGTCTCTCTCTGATAGCACTGGTTGGTCCAAACAATGATACCTTATCAATCTGATACAGGCATCCTTTTTGTCTCTGAAGGGTGTGTGGATATCAGGCTTCACCGCCCCATTTTGATCCAGATTCAGCTGAGTCTCAATTCTGCAAAAGGAACCATAATTCATTTGCAAATAACGAAAAATGAGGAATCAAAATTATATAAATTATATTTCTTAAACTAATACTTATTATCGTTTCACTAGATGACCACCAATATGGTGTTAGTAATAGTTATTTACGTATCAAAAGGTTAGAGAAGAAGGCAATTTTTTGGTGGCTGAGGGTAGTCCTTACTACTTGTGATGGTTACATGGATACATGCAATAACCAAATCAAATGATTTTATTTTATATTGAATTAATGTCAAAGTGACAATTCTGTGACAACTGATTGGTAAATTACTTACTACTTTAGGTCGGTGACAGTTCTACGACCGCTGCTTTTCGATCGTTAAATTACTTACTGCCTTTGGTCAGTAAGTGTAATGCATATAACATTCTGTATAATTATTCTCCACAAATTCTCAAAGTAGTTGTCAAGGTAGTCAAGAACAACAAACTGCATTGTTTTGATAATCAACTATTGCGATTCAATAAGGGAAAATATATCAAGTGGCGACGAGGAAATTATTACCCACCTACGCGAAATTATTATAAGTAATGTCTTTGTAATGTACAGTACGGTGAAACGTTCTGAGAACATAGAGAAATCCTATGTATCTATGTACATGAGCAATTAGGTTCAGAATAGAACTATCAAGATCCCAGTAGAGTATGCGGCCGCATCGCAGCGTAGTCAAATAAATATATTATTGCTGTTGTCAGTGCGCTCTTGTGACCAGTATGGCTCATGTACATAAATACGTAGAATTTCCCTATGTAATGAAATTGCTTCACCATACGGTATATAACCTTCTGTATATTTGTTCTCCACATATTGTCAAGGTAGTTACGAACCAGAACTGCATATTGTTTCAATAATCAGAGTAAAGTTTTTCTCACGAATCCTACAATTATACTGATTTGATAAAAATACATTGCAGTAAGTGACAGTTCTTACCGATCGGAGATTTGTAAACAGGACCTAACAGTTTTTAAATGAAACGGGTAAATATGTTAAATTGACATTTCGTGCAAAAAAAAATACTATTAGGTACAAACTTAAGTAGTTGAATGAAAAAATTATTTTACTTTGTTTTCTTTATCAGGAGAAATATGTTAAAGGCTCGATAATGAAATTATGAAACTAGAATATGATCAATACTAAAATGTATTATAAAATTTGTCAATGTCAATGTGAAAATTAAAGATTGAATTTCAACTTACAGATGGGCCTTTTTTGCTAAAGAATGAAATTGTTGCTGTTGTTGCTGCTGCTGCTGCTGTATTTGCTGCTGCTGCTGTATTTGCTGCTGCTGCTGTATTTGCTGCTGCTGCTGTTGGTGTATTTGTTGCTGTATTTGCTGCTGTTGTAAATGCTGTTGAAGTTGAATATTGGGTTGGACTACCAGCTGCGGGCATCTTTGGTTGGTCGCATGACTGGGTTGGCTGACCTGGTGATGACTCTGATGGCCAGCTTGCAGATTAGTATGGTGACGCTGAATTTGTTGTGGAGACGCTGAATGACTGTTGATAGGATGGTGAGCAACTACAACAGGAGCCTGGGAGGTAATTGGCAAATGAGAAGAAATCGGTGGATGCGAGGCAACACTGGGAAGAGTGGGATGAGGATGGGTAGGTATTTGATGACTGGAAACCGACTGCTGCGATACTTGGTGATTTTGGTGATTGACGTGAGTATGGTGGTGATTGTTTTGATGATTAAGGTTGGAATGAGTATGGATCAATGGCTGTGGATGGTGATGTATTGTTTGAGTGGCGATAGTTTCACTGGCAGGAACAGACACTGATATTCTTGGTACTGTGTGAGTCTGCGTTGTTATAGGCTGAAATAATAAACAAGGCTACAATTTCAAAGCTGTTATAGGCTAAAATAATAAACAAGGATACAATTTCAAAGCTGAATTATAAAAATGCATTCAATTTCATAGTTTCTTTTACATACTGACGGTTTTTAATGGTACTACCACAACTTCTAGGGACTTTTGAAAATATTACTATAACTATAATTTTCAAAATAAATTTGTACTTGATTGCCCCTTTGAATCAGGATAAGTCCAGCTATATTTGTATCAAGAGACAGAGACGTTGTTCCTTCAAGAAAGGGTTTTTGCACATAGACATATATAATTCAATGTCCGTCGACCTATTAGCCGGGGAACTAGTATTCAGGTGGACATAAGCCATGAAATATATACAAACGTATAGTCAGGAAGGATTGTTTAAAATGTTTTACAGTGTATTGCATACATCATTCCGTAGCTGACATATATTCTGTGACCAAATTGCAGTAATCATTTCGGAGACAGACGAAAACTGGTAACAGAACTATGCCGGTATACAATCGTGATGATTTAGACTAGAAACAGACATACCGAAACCGATTTGCAGTTGCTTTCCAATTTGAGGTCCTGCTATTATTTGTCTCAGACAGGTCTTGTAAAGTGGGCTCTTCAAAGTAAGGATCTTTGCATATATAACCAAAGTGGCAGAAGTGTGGAGAGGAGAATCGAATGATCTCACAGTACGATTCTACGATTAGAAGCTATCTACCTTATTGGCGCTTCCAGCTACGTAGTTTTTTTACGGACAAGTGCTTCGTTACCTCCACTATCGCTCTTGAAAAATATATTCTCATACACCCAACATGTGCGGCGCAATGATAAAATTTGACTTTCGTGATGACGCGCTGATGTTGCCTCTTAAAAGCGACTATTCTGTTAGCAGTATACAATAACAGGTCTGATCTCTGGTCAGTAGACTGTGAACTTTTGTTGCGAGTGTCGCGATGAATGCAACAAAAATGAATACATTGTTGTTGAAAAAACTTTTGCTGGAAGAAATTGACGATGAAGATAATAATAATTTATTCTCTGTCGTAGGTGGCTATCATAGGTCATTGTGTAGAACAAGACGACTCTAATGTAGGACCTATCCTAAGTAGAACCTTGCATGTATGCAAGTGGCCATTTCTAATAAAAATATGATTCAATTGATTCATTACACCTGCATTGTGCCCCTGAAGTACGATATAAGTCAATGTCCATATGGGTAAGTAGTTGTGGGAAAGTGTGAAGAGATGTTATTTTCGATTTTATCGAAATTATTCGTTTCATTACATCGTTACGTTCTAGGAAACACATGCACTCCTTTCAATAATCCTTTGCGACTGCGATTATAATTATCTGCTCTCGTACCAGACGCCCGCGATGATCGCTAGCGACTCTAGTGATGATAGCTCAAAGGAAAACGAATCAATTACAATGCAGTGCTCCGCGATGATCGCCGAGCTACTAAAACGTGCCCCAAACGGTGACACGGTCACGTAGTAAAGAGAGAAAAATATAAGGGCCAGTTGTTACAAGTGGTAACAAACTGGTGACAGCGTTTCTCAAATTAGTGACAACCAAACTGGTGACAGGTTAGTTTATAACATAACACACAAACAAAAACACATCCAGTTTCACCAAAGCGCATATATAAACAACCACTCCCCACGAGTAGCGAAGTAACCGAAGTGTAGTAAGGATGACGGCCTTCTGTATTCGTCTGGCTGAGATTTTTGCCGTCTTACGGCAAGCCGGTGCAATTTTAAAATTTGAGAGCAGCGTGTCAGCCATTTTACCAAGTACCCCCATGATTAGAACCACAATTTTAACTGAATAGTTTGGGTAAAACCTACAGAGTTGAAAAAGTAATTTAAAAAAAATATATCGTCGTTCTTTTGTGGTCGAGGAGGAATACTTATTAGCTTAGATTTGTCGGAGAGTGGGGAATGAGAAGTAATGATAGATTCGGCACTCCTCATTCTATGCAACAGATTCAATATTTCCTGAAGCATAAGACAACCCAGGCGTTTCGTCTATACTATACGAGTATCGTAAATGGTAGTATTTCATTTTTCCCCTTACCGATATCCCAATCGGGCCCAATCGGGAATATGTGGGTTGAATGGGTGAAGGGTATGGTCGGTATATCGCCGAAAATTTCAGATCGGTAAGTAGCGGTTTCTGAGTTTTCAGGAAATCAGCAGCAGCACACAAGTTTCAGGAAATAGTCCCCGAATTTTCAGGAATTTGGTATATACGGACCGCCACATTACTAACCAGAGTAACCAAGAATATATACGGACCATACCCTAAGTGAACCAAGAATGACAGACTTCTGCATTCGTCCGGCTGAGATCTCTGCTGTATTACAATGAGCCGGTTTAATTTTCAGATTTGAGAGCAGAGAGCATTTCAATAGAATGGTTTGGTTAACTCCTGCGAAGTTCAAGAATTGAATCTCGATATTTCGTCTTCTTTCCCTCCTCTTTTCGGACGATATTCGTTGAGCCGGGAGCGGGAAACTCCATAACGAAAATCGTCCTCCGTTGATGGGCATTAGATTGATTGGCTTGTGTTTGCCTGATGATGGAGAAAGAGTAGTTCCAATAGATTCGGCACTTCTCATTCCCAGCAACGGACTCAATATCCCTCGGAGCCCGGAGCAAAAGGCAACACAGGTGTTTCGTTTATGCCTTACAGTCAGAGTTGGTAGTATTGTAGTATACAAGCTGAGATTCTGAAAACAAGATGAACACACC